>OVAN01002605.1:0-32657 GCA_900406275.1 Anastatica hierochuntica
AGGTCGATGATGCCTGGGATTTATTCTGTAGTATCTCTCTCAGAGGAATGAAGCCTGATGTCAAAACATACAATGTGATGATCGGAGGATTATGCAAGAAGGGCCAATTGTCTGAAGCGGAGTTGTTGTTCAAAAAAATGGAAGAGGATGGGCATGCCCTGCCAGATGGTGGTACATACAACACACTGATCCGAGCACAACTCCGTGCTAGTGATGTAACCAAATCAGTTGAACTCATCAAAGAAATGAAGAGAAGCGGGTTCTCCGGAGATGCTTCCACTATGAAGTTGGTGATTGATATGTTGTCAAGTGGTAAATTGAACAAAAGCTTCCTAGCGATGCTTTCTTGAATGTCTGATGTTACCTACGAGACATTTTGAGATATTTTGGGCTGATTAGTTTTAAGTTAAGCCGAGTTTGTTTGTCTAAATCTAAGCAGAGCCTGAAAGTCTTCTCCTCCATATTCCGATGATGTATTTATCAAGTTTAGCAAACACCTAAAGACTTGCATATAATAGAGAAAAAAGAGAATAGACTTTCTCTGTTTCAACAAAGCATGCAAGCAAATTGATTAGTTTCACTTGCTAAACCAAACCAAAGTCTCTGCAAATAGACTAACTCTCAAAATGGAAATTCAATTATTAAGTTACCAAAATAGTCATCTTTCTTGTTCGATTATCCTTTTGATCTTTTCTTGGTCATCTTTTGATCGATAATGGAGATAAAAACAACATCAAGAATCGTCTTCTTCATGAGCTTCACGTTTCTATTGAGAGTTTATAATTCAATTTACGAACATTCCAATGATTTTCTTTGTTTACGCTCAATTCCAAAAACGGAAATTGGTTTTTAAAAGCTAATTTTTAAGGAGACTCTTCTTGCATAAGGGTTATTGGAGCTGAACTTTTGTTTTCAACAGTGTAAAAATAAACTTCTTAGTGGGAGCTTTATGGATTTGAACAAGATTATAACAAAAAAATACATAATATGATTTGTCAACTCAAAAGTACTACGTAACCTGTGATACTGTATATAGGTGGTGCATTCATAATTTAACAAATAATTTGAGTTGGATCCGCGCGTGCGGAGTTATTTTAATTTTTTATATTTATTTTACGATTGATGTGTATGTATTGATTTTGAATACCGAAATAATCAAATTAATATTTTTTATATAAATCATTTGTCATTTGATAAATTTGCACATAACGGACTATTGATTCTGTATATGAATCTATTTTTCAAATACACATGTTTTATAGATTAGAATATACTATGTTTTCACTTTTATGTGAGTAAATTCAATTTTTTATATTAATACATAATAATTTCTCTTATAATATTTATTTTAAAAATAAGTTAATTTGAAAACATAGATTTGTGTTATTTTTTGAGCAAAAAATTTGTGTTATTTTATACACAATCTATAAAATAATTGATGTGTTAACTTATTTAATTATATTTAAATTTTAGTTTAATAATTTAACTATACAATATATGATGAGAATTTTCTTATATTCTTTTAAAAATTTTCATTTTATCAGAATATTAATTATAATTATATTTTAACAGTTTTAAATATTTAAATGATTAAAATGTAAAATGAAAATACTTTATGAGATTTTCTTTCAATTAAAAATAAAATATATTATTTTAATGTAAATAAAAGAAATGAAAAGATATTATGATTTGTTAACTTTTAATTAACTAATTAGAATTGACTTGACGTTTGTATCTTAATGAAATCCTAATTTCCAATGATATACATGTAAATAATACATGACATAAATGTTATTTTCAAAATGATACTTTTCTTTTAATAAGATAGATTAATATCATTTAATAAATGTCTTTGCTAAGTCTAGGATGTAAATAATGTACTTTAGTGTAAAAATTCAGTTAGTTTAGAAATAACGTCTAGTATAGGTTTATTTGCATTTTGGATTGTATTTCTTTGCATTTTGTAGGGAACGAACTTTTACAAAGAAAAGAGGAGTTTAGAGCTTGATTCTTGGTGAAGAAAATGAATAAATCTAAAGAATTTTGAGTGTAGAAGACCCATACTTCACATTCTAGACTACGCAAATGCTTCCCAGACTTAATAAAAGTCTCCCAGACTTCATAACTTCTCAAACTTCACAAATTTATCCACTTCTTGAAACCAAGAGTAGACACAGGCCCGACCCGGTTTATCCTGGATCGATCCGGTCCAGGTTTTTGACTTATAAATACAATTTGTTAGCCACCAAGAGCCCAAAACTACCTAAGCCACCTTTTTTTCTTAATTTTTCATAGATTTTGGTTGTTTCAAGATGTAAACAAGTTGTAATCACACTTTTTTGGGATCATTTTTAGTTTTTAATGCATTTGATGTCTCTTTTATTTTTGTTCTTCATGTGTTCTTCAAAGTTTCTTCATTTCTAGTAAATTTGGATTTTTCTTGCATCTACTTAAATTTCTTTGTATTCAATCATCTTATCTCATCTCATCTCATCTTATACTCTTCTTCTAACATGGATCTTCAAGGATTAGTGATAAATTTTTGGGTTTTCATGGCTTTTCTTGGCTTTTTGTGAGTAGTATTTTGTTGGATCATGGGTTAGCATAGATTAAGTTGATTTGATCATTGAATGATGATAATTTAGGTTGTATCTTGTTAGATCTTTCATGTTTTATTGTGATTAATTCTTGATTAGGCTTGGCAAAGTTATTCTAGACTTAGTGCATTTTGTCGCCCAGAAGGTGTTCGATGAAATGCTTGAACTAGTCTTATGTGAACTTTACATATATAGCAAATGAGAATTGATGATTAAGGTGTTTAGTGAAATAAATAGACGTGTTACTAATGCTCAATTATCATTTCATTACAATTGAGAAAATTTTCTAATTAGATGATTAATGAAGTGATTAGTGTCATGAGAATGAATTAGTCGTATTTGTGAGTTCCATGTTCTAAGATGGTGCTTAATCCAATCTTTGCATTATTTTTTGGTTGTTAATTAATTCTCATGGTAGTTAAACCCATGGTCCAATGCATTTTATCTTATTTTCATCTTTGTGTTTTGATCTTTGCATTTCTCATCTCTTACCTTAGTAGTTCCATCATTCTCTTATATATTTGTTTGGATTAGGATATTTTGTTCAAATCCTAGTGCATTAATCTTAGCTTCTTTTGGTTCAACCCTTAAATACTACAACACATTACTGTACTTTTGCGGTTTAGTGAGTTGTTAGTTGATTAAGGTCTTTATAAATTTAAAACTTTAGTTGGATAATCGCTAACAAAATCTCTCTATCAAAGGGATCTCTAAGAGATCAATGTTGATGGTAAACCTCAAGAAGGCATTTGACACAGTGAATTGGGGGTTTGTTATCAACATTCTGCATGCATTTAATTTCCCTCTGAAATTCATCAGGGTGATTAAACAATGCATCACTACTACAAGCTTCTCGATTTAGGTTAACGGTTAGCTAAATGGTTATTCCAAAGGTAAAAGAGGACTCCGTCAAAGAGACCCTTTATCGGCTTACTTATTTGTCTTGGTGCTTGAAATTTTCTCACATATACTCCACAAGAGATGTAATGAGGGTTTGATTAGCTAACATTCGACAACTTTTGATCCAAAAGTGTCTCACCTAGCGTTTTGTAGATGATATAATGGTTTTCTTTGATGGTCAGTTGGGTTCTCTACAAAACATATCCGCCACAATCGACGACCTCACTAAATGTTCGGGTTTACAAATGAATTGGAGCAAAACAGAGCTGGTCAGAGCAGGTTTGAACGATGTATAAACCAAAAACATATCAGGTCAAGGCTTCTCCCTCAATTCAATGCTCATCCGCTACTTAGAGCTTCCATTGATGCATAAAAAAACTCAAAAACCCAGACTATAAGCAGCTGCTTGTTCTGATCACGAGAAAAATCAACTATGTTTAGAGTTGTCTTCTAGAGCACTATCTTTTGCAGGAAAGAAACAATTGATCTCTTCTGTCATCTACGGTTTTGTCGACTTTCCTACTGCCCATCAGTTTTCTCTAACATATTCAACATCTTTGCTCTCACTTCCTTTGGAATGGAAACATTACAAAGAAAATTGATGTTTATGTATTTTGAACCTTTTTTAGTATTAGATTTGCATTGTCTTCAAACTCTTTTAGCTCTTTAGGTGATTTCTTAATTGTTTTAGCCTCACTTTAGCTAAGATCATACTTAGATAGTATATGGCATTTGCATTGCATATTTTGATATATTTTAGGTACTTTGGAGCATAAGAAAGCTAAGAAGTGCATAGGAGTTGCAAGGATCAAACCAAGAAGAGAGAACATTAAGATATAAAGCAAATGGACAAATGATTGACATGTGGTCGATCATCAGGTCGATCGTTCATTTCAAAATGAAAGTGGGTCATTATTCGGTCGATCAAAACGCAAAAATGGTCTGGATTCTTCCAGCGAGTTCCAACGATTGACCCCCACTCGATCAAAACACATTTTCAACCCAAAAATAACTGGGTCCGACCCGGTTTGTCCGCGGTCGACCAATTTGAACCTTTTTAGTTAAAACTGAGTTCTAAACTTGTAAGAACCCCAAGTTTCAATTTCTCGTTGCCTCTTGGGGTTAGATCAAAAACCTTTATTATATCTTCGATAATTTTTATAAAATTTGTGTCTTTCTTGTCTTAATCTTCTTCTCAATCATGAATATGTTTGTTTCATGTGTTTTTGCATCTTTCTTCATCCTGAGTGAGTAGTCTTCTGGTGTGGATTATGGGTTAGGGGATTAGAGATGTTTTGATGTTGACTGTTGATGCTTATGGTTAGATTCTTATAGACTCACATGTTTAAAGAGTACTTAATGCTAGATAAAACTTGACAAATCCAAATCTAGACCTTCAGGATTTTTGCCAGGAAGATGTTCGAAAAAAATGTTTAAGAGGACTCTAAACATGCTTTTCATTCGTAACCTATGAGAAAAGTTGATTAATGTGATTTGTTGACAGTTGAGATTGAGTTTAATGATTGATGATGGCTTGATTACTATCGGGAGATTAGCTTGATTAAGTAGTCATTAAATGGATTAGTATCATGAGAATGAACTAATTGATTATGTGTGCCTTGTCATTAATGGTTCTTAATTTTTGATCCTAATATCTTTAATTTACATCTTACATCTCTTAATCGATCATCGTATCTCATTGTTCACATATTTGACTTTACTTTGCTAATTTTCTTTGTGTTTCTTGTTTCTTTAATTTCATATTGATTTAATTTTGATTAGATCTAAAACAACTTCAATTCCTTATATTGGTTTAGTTTAGTGTGTTAGTATTTGCTCCTTATGGTTCGACCCTGTTACTATACTTCAAGAGACCATTCTTGCTCTTGCGGTTAAGTTTGAGTTTTTAATCTGAGATAGAAAACAAAAAATCTCTTATCAAAGAAAAAATTGAAAGTTTCTTGGTCTGATGTATGCTTACCACACGCTGAAGGAGGTTTATGCATGAGGAGCTTCCACACTTGGAATAAAATCTTATGCATGACACTAATATGCATGATTTTCTCCAACTGCAACTCTCTATCGGTTCAGCGGCTAAAGAAAAAAAAAATAAAGGATGAGATCTTTTGGAACATTGACGTGAAGAAATCCTCCTGGTAGACCTGGAAAAGTCTTCTCAGTCTTAGTTCAATTACGACTCAATTTCTACGACCAAAATTAGGAAAAGGTCAACAAGTGATTTTCTGGTTTGCTAACTGAAACCCATTGGGTCCTCTACTTAAAGCTTTTGGTCCATAAGGCTCGAGGGAATTGGAACTTTTTATGACCTCAACTGTAGCAGCAGAGGCTAAGAGGAGGAAACTCTCTATCTTCGCTGGAGCTTCAAACTTTCTTAACAACAATTGCTCTACCAGCAACTTCATCTTTAGAAGACAAGTTTATTTGGTGCGTCAAGAGTTTTGAGCTTAGTAACTTCTCAACAAAGCTCATATGGGAGACTTTAAGGGAAAGAGGAACAACTCAAGCATGGAAAAGAAAATTTTCGTTCAAAGGGGAAACATCTCGAGGCAAGCTTTCATATGTGGGTCACTCGCTTATTATACTTACCAACCAAAGATCGCTTATTAAACAGAGAAATTTCCATAGATGCAAGATGTAACCTCTGTAACAAATTTATTGAAGATAGAGATCATTAATTCTTGTCTTGAGAGGTAAGTGACCAATTGTGGGAAACGGTGCTGCAAAGACTTGGATACAAAATGTTCTCCTTCCACACATGAAATGCTTTCACAATTTGGTTTGGAACTGAAGATTGTACTTGTCCATTATCTCGGCGTAGCTTGGTCTCTCATAGTTTGATAATGGAATCTGGAAAGAAAGAAAGAAAGAATAGAATGCATACTATATGTCTCGTCCACTCCAGAGTCGATATCAAATCCTTTGATCGCCTTACAAGGGGTGCTCTTTTGGCAAGGAAGAAGCGAAAGAGGTACGGAGATCTTCTGATGACACGACCGGAGTATAACAAAATCACTCCAAAACTGCTCGATAACAAGCTCTTTCTTGTTTTTTTTTTGGCAAGAGACGGCTTATTTAGGATTAAGCTTTTGGAAAAATTTGACAAACTCTCTTATTGTTATTATTAATAAAATTTACATTCATATTAAAAAAAAGCTTCAGTTCAACTCCGCCGCATCTTTACCTTGACATCCTCCGCCGCATCTTTACCTTGACATCCTCCATGGTTCGAGGGATTATAATAAGATGTTCTTCTGCCAAAAGAATCAAACTTTAATGGAGAAAGTACCTTGGTTAAAGGTGTTCTTGTCACATCTCTATTTCATGAGTACTCTGACTACTCAAAGAACATGTTTTGGGAGCGATCAAGCTCAACATGAGAGATAATTAAAGTGTTTTAGTCAAGTGGATAAAGGGTTTAACAATCGGACAAGAAGCTTCACGACCAAAAGGCGCTTGCTGAAAAAGTCCCAAATATAAAAAATCAGTTAAAATACAAAAATTTGCGGTGAGCGTGGATCGAACACGCGACCTTCAGATCTTCAGTCTGACAAATTTCTCCCAACTGAGCTATCCCCGCTTGTAATGTTATTTTGCAAACAAATTTAATTAAAGCTTAAATATTTTCTTATATCATTCAAAAGACAACAACAGTAAATTTGTACCAATTGATAAAAAAACAGAATAAAGGATGAGATTTTTGAAAGATTGACGAGAATAAACACTCCTCTTGTATTTGTGGAAGTCTCCTCGGTCTCAGGTCAATTGCGACTCAAATTCTACGACTATAATTAGGAAACGGTTAATATGTGAGTTTCTTGTTTGATAACTGGACCCCCATTGGGTCCTCTACTTAAAGCTTTTGGTCCATCAGGCCAGAGGCAATTGCGAATCTCTATCATCTTGAATGTGGCGATAGCTTGTACTCAAGATGGTTGGAGACTAAGAGGAGCAAGATCTCAGTCATCGCTTGAGTCTCAATCTTTGTTAACAACAATGTCTCTACCATCAGCTTTATCTTCAGAAGACAAGTTTCCTCGGTATCTCGAGGGTATTGAGCTTCGTAACTTCTCAACAGAGCTCACATGGGAGGCTCTAAGGGAAAGAGATAACTCAAGCATGGACAAGAAACATTTGGTTCAAAGGATACATCTCGAGGCAAGCTTTTCATATGTGGGTCACTTATCAAGCTGGGGAATTCCCATAGATCTAAACTCTTGTCGAAAGCAGCAACACAAGAAGAGTCAAAAGTCAATACATCGAAAAGCCAAAAAGTTAAACGTGTTCTTATCACTTCTTTATTTCCTGAGTACTGTAAAAACTTAAAGAACATGTTTGTGGAGTAATTGAGCTGAAAAGGAGAGATGATTGAAGTGTATCAGCCAAATGGCGAAATAGTTCAGCAATCGTACAAGAAGACCAAAAGGCGCTCGCTGAGAGATAGCCAAAATATAAAAAACCAAGGATGATAAGTAGCCAAAATATAAAAAAGCTAATTCAAATATAAAAAGTTGCGGTGAGTATGAATCAAACACGCAACCTATCCCAACTTAGCTATCCCCGATTTTGTTATTACTTTGCAAACAAATTTAATTAAATCTTATATATTTGCTTATCTCTATACTATTAAAACAGAATCATTGCTTAGAAACTAACTTTAGCTTGATGTCTGATTTACAAATGTGCCATTAGAGATTAATTATATAATGAATAAAAAAATGATATATAACATGAGTAGTTACAAAACATTATCATGTATTATTCGATTTTTTTTATATTTAAAAATGAAACGAAAAAAATATAAAAAATATTCAAAACCAAGAAAGATCTGCGTGTTTTATCGGAATAATCTAACCCGATATAATTACCCGATTTTAAACTAAACAACAAACAATTGTTATATTTAAAATAATATATAGATAATCTAGGAATATCCGCACTAAAATTATGTAGTTTAGATATAATCTTTTTTACTTATCACAATATTTTCTGTAAATCGAAGATACTTATTAAATAAACTTATGAAATCCAATCTAAACTAAACGAAATATGTTAAGATTTGATTGTTACGAATTAAGCTAAACCATTATAAATACATATCATTGTACGCATAAGAAATATAAGTTTCGATTACAAACTAAACATTCATAAATTCTCTGAGACAAAGGCACTACAAAACAGAGTGACTCCTCTGGAGAGTTTCAAACCATTTAAAACAGCTTGGAGAGTCGAGGTCAAGATCCTGCATTCCTGGAGACAATTTTCAGGTCAAATTGGTGAATCAATCGACTTAGTTCTTGCTGATGAAAATGTAAGAGTTAATTTATATTTGTTTACATCTTTCGTTATGTTTATTATATGATGTGTTATATTAACAATTTATAATGGTTTCACAGGGAACTCTTATTCATGCTTCAATAAAGAAGCCTCAGATGTTAAGATTTCAAAAATCTTTATCAGCCGGTGAATGGAGAATCATTGAGAATTTTTCTCTTACTAAACCATCTGGCCAGTTTAGGCCAACAATGCATGATTTCAAGATGACTTTTATGAACATCACTACTATTAGCCGATATTATTTGATAGGTACACTTATTCGGTATACGCTAATTACATACATATTTTTAAAATATTTATACGGTATCTTTATATGTTATTTATGTATGATTATTAATTAACTTTTTTTTTTGAAGACATTGTTGGACAGGTGATAAATGATGGTGAATCGCGCGAGTTGATAAATATGGAGAAGATAAAGAATTTTCAGTTATATCGAATTGGGCTTATTGGATTGAGATAATTGAACATTTGATAGATTTTATCATGTTAATATAGTTTATGTATTAGATATGTATGGATTTAATGATACTGCAATTATTTAAATTGAGTAATAAATTTTGTATTCAACTTACAATATATGAATATTAAGTAAATATAATTTCTCTAATTTGTAAATTGTTAATATTATTTGCTTTTCATTATTTTTGGTTTATATTTTATGTGTTATATAAATTAACAAACATATACTTCATTTTTAATAATCACTATTATACTATTTAAAAAATATGGGCAACTAAATACTACTATACTATACATTTAGCATGCATATTTTATTATTATAATATATACTCCTTACTAGACAATATAATTCTGATTATATATTTATACATATACGTTTTAAAATATGTTTACATAACCTTATTAAAATAATTATTGATGCAAATAAAACTCCGCGCATAGCGTGAGTTAGAATCTAGTATAATTAAAGGACAACAATAGTAAATTTGTACCAAACAATGTAGCATATCAAAATACTTAACTCCATGTGGGTAGGGGGGTTTGAAGTTGGGAAGATTTTAATTTCTTAGCCTTCAAAGTTAAAAGAAAAAACAAAAGAGTCAAAACACGAGAGAAGCTTCAATGTCAATATCAGAAACTCATAATAAATTTATATTTTTTAATAGTTGTGCATAACCTTAAACATCAACTAAAATGGTACATAAGGAGTATTTTTCTGTTATAAAAGAGAGGTTGTGTTCGATTTTTTCCAAGAGACCCTTCCTCATGCTTGGTCTTTAATTTTCTCATTTTCTTATTTGACAAAATTAATTGTTTTCTTTAGTTTAATTTATTGACTACTTTCAATTTTTAGATTCATTTTTCATTTGAAGTTCCACACGCTTTAGCTCCGGTTGCGCTTGTAAGCATATATTCCCTATATCGTGGATCATGAATTTTCTCAAAATTAACTTTGTTAAGAAAATTCATTTAGTGAAATCATATATATATATATATATATATATATATATATATTATTTAGGAAGAACATTTAGAAAAACAACCTTAAATTGTAAATAATTACATTAATTGCCATTGAAAATAAAATATATATAGGATATAATAGGTCTAAAAAGATGCTAAAAATCTATAGTTAAACAAAATAAATAAATTATGTTACCATATCTTATCTAGATTCTCTTAATATCTTTTTAAAAATCCATGAAAATAAATACTATTAGATTTTAAAAGAAGTAAATGAATCTTAAAATTTAATTTAATAATATGATTTAATCTATAACGGGTTAATTGCAACTAATATTGTCGTTAAAAAAAGATATTATTTAGTTCACTATAGTTAATCAACTTAATCAATACCGAAAATATTTAATCTAACTAAAAGTTACAAATTTATTATGAATTATAAAATTTTACTTAAATTTTATCATATCATAAAAATTTTAATAAAACATGATTCCGCCTTATACCTAAATTTAAATCCTAGTATATATATATATATAATAGCAGAGTTTTCCCTCCTATTAAGGCATCCACATCATCACTAATTCAATTATGATTTCTTTAGTTAACTACTTTAATTCATTTTAATTATACGAATCTAATCATTTTACCAAAGAAATTTTAGTCAGTTAAAAGAAAATCTAACGTTATATTTAATGCATAAATTAAAATGAATTTTGTACCTATTGAGGATACATAAATAAAAATAATTAAATAAAAGAGAATAAACATATAAAAAAGTCTTGAATAATATCTTAAAGTAGTTTAAAATGGAAATAGTGTGTAGTTTTTTTAAAGAAATTACTCTAACTAAAACAAATATGAATTAGAATGACAACTGATCATCAAAATGAAAAAAAGAAACAAAAAATTTTCAAAAATTTATAATTTTCTCATAATTACAATATATGATAAATAATTTAATAGAGATTAAAGATTTATCTTTATTTATATTAACTTACTAAATTTTATATTTAGGCCTAAATAAGATAAATACCATAAAGTACCGCTAAAATACATTTAAATTCCAAAAATATCATGGTTTAAAAAGAGTATTAGAATGGTTTGACAAAGATCATAAAACATATCCAATTCTCAACTATTAGTATCTAATATCATATATGAGGAGATATCTAAAATAATATATAAGTGATATAAGTTATTCTAACAATTGTAATTTAGTTTTAAGTAAAATATCTATAAAATATTTTATGGCACTATATTAAGTAAAATGTATAACAAGGTACAACAAACATGATTGAGCTTAGTCAATGTCAATTGTTTTTGAGTTGAAAATTAGTTACTTAGAAATTAGAATGACATATTAGACTAACACCCGCATTTAAGAGTTACTAAAGTAACTCAATTTTTTTTGTTAAAAGAACAAAAACCCAAAAATACATAAATAATATCAAGATTGTCATTTTCATTTACTTTTTCAGAATAAATCATTCAAATAATTTCCCATCAAATTAAACCCTAAAAAATAACTTTATGTTTGGGAAAAGAACTAAAACCTTGACTATTCAATTTCCTCGTCGTCCGTCGTCGTCGTCATCCATTTGTCGTCGTCGTCGTATCCATTTTCCTTGTTTTCTTCCTCCTCCTCGTCTTCCTCTTCCTCCTCATCGCTTTTCTCATTTCGTTTGTCGTTGTCTTCCTAGTCGTTGTCGTATTCGTATGCATCGTCGTCATCCTTCATTGTTGTTAGTTTTGTTTTCGTCCGTCTTAATCTTCTATGTAACCGTTTATCTCTTCTTCCACCGCGAAAAATCTGCGGTCGTCGTCCATCATCACAGACTGTTCGTTTTCCTTTGAATCTAATTTTTTATAGATTTATTAATTAGCCACTACAAATTTTTATCGTAGTAACTATAGATTTATTCTATAGATCACTACCTATTTACATTAGACATTACAAATTTATTTTTAAGACACTACTGAATTATTAGATGGACACTACAAACTTATTTCTAAGACCCTATATATTTATTTTCTAAGGTACTACATATTTGTTTTAAAGACCCCATATATATATATATAATTTGCATAGTTTGTAACGGATATTGAAATTTAATAATTTCTTTGCTCCAAAAGTTACATATATTTGGATTTGTTTGATCGAATCAACACGAATAAGAGATCGAAGCAAAATCATGGATATGTTGTCTAGCCTTAGAAGTAAGGCACACGAAGATGCTTAAAAGAATGAATTAGTGTCTCCATGATTGCTGCAATGTTGCTAAAACCTTAAAGTTATTAATGATTAATGAAGCAATATCGTTTTCATGTATCAGATTAAATAGTTGCCAATATTTGTGTTTACTCCTATCAATGATAACAACAATATCATTGTAAATAATATTTATTAAAAACCGAAGAGAAAATAGATATCTAAAATGAGTTACAAAGTCAAAGACACCTAAGAGCTTCATTTTTGTTGAATATTTAAGTCAACGGAATGATTATACAAGAAGAGACATGAAAAACAATTATGTGATGAAAATGATGACAATGAACAATTGTGGCGACATTATGAATTTCGGTAAAGCCTAAAAGAGAAGAGGAGAGATTAAAAAATTATGAAAAAATAACAAAAGTTTTGAGTATAAATAGATCACATCGGATATGGATGTCTCACCAAAGTGAAAGTAAAAGAAAAACAAGTTTAAGAAAAAGAAAAGCATAAAAAATCAAAGACAAATGGCAAAGAACATCAACTCCATCAATTTCACCATTCTCTTGCTTGTCCTCTTGACGGCTTCCACCGGTATTGATATAACAAACTTCACTGTTGTACTTTATAGTTGCCTTCTAGTTATCTTGTGTTGATGATTGTTGGTCCTTTATTAGTTTGAAATCTACTTTCAACAATGGTTTTTATAAACATGTCAACATGTATCTAGGTATTCAGAAGAGCAAGGCTGTTGACTGCGGAACAAAATGCACTAACCTGGTTCCTGTGTTCTACGGGGAGTGCGGGCCAGTGCCGTTCACTGGTACCGATACTGATTGTTGTAACTGTTGCAAAACAACATATGGAGCTTCTCCAGTCTGTAAAGCGGTTGTTGAGGGAAGCGACTTACACTGCCACTGCTACTCAAACTAATGAGGTTTGAAATATACAGTTACCAAGTGTAACTTTTGTTTTCATTCAGTGTGCGTACATTACATGTGTGTTATATGTTTATGTCCAAGGGTATTTTGCTTTCAAATAAAACATCATGGGAAAAGCTTATCGCTGCTTTCCTTCAAGTGTGATCTCATGTTGTTGTGTGCACTTTTGTTTCATCTGAATAATAAAACTCGTCCTGTGTTTGTGTTCCTCTTTTTAATTCCCACCTACTTTCAAATTTCAGTCCCGCAAAATTCTTTTTAAATATTTTTCGACGTCTTGGTATAAACTTGGACAGTAACTTTAATTAATTTTGAACATGCATGTTTTGTATTCAAGAAAATATAGATGATTATCGCATCGAGATTGATGTTTCAAATGATGTGTCAAGAACTGTTCAGCAGAACTTCACTAGACTAGTCTTACTTGTTTCATATATATGTATATGGAAAGACTTTCTAACCAATTCCATTAATAAGCTAAAGAGAAGTTACAAAGAACATGGACCTAAGTTATTCAAAGTTTCGAAATTCTTGAGATATGTATATCTCAATTATGAGTTGAAACTCCTGCGATATAAAAAAAAAGTCAAATGCAAATGCATGAAAAAAGAAGCTTAAACATACGAACAAGAAGAAAAGAATGTGAGGTAAGACGTTTTGTCAAAAGGCTAGCATACCGGTTGTGGTGGATGCGGCTTTATTCTTTAACTTAAGTATTGGCTATGTTAAGTCAAGTGCTCTCTTACAAACCAAGCTTCTATATTGTTTCAACTTTCATTTATATGATCCAAGAAGATCATACTCTCGTATGAGCAAAATTTCAGTTATATGGCTCCGTGAGTTACTTCTAACTCCCCGGCTTTGCCTTTGTAAAGGATGCATCCTTTGCCCGCATTTGTATATTTCCATGTTGTCTAAACGTTAATGAAATCTTTTAGAAGGAAAATGGAAAAAAAGTTTCACAAAAAAATAGGGATGCTACTAGCTAGCCTACTACTATATGTATAAATCTCATTTTTTTCATTGATCCTCTTAGACAAGGTCATCTATGTTTCTACAAGTCTCCATATTTCTCTCCCATCAATATTCAAGTATTGAAATTTCTACACAGATCTATCAAAACACTTCTCTTTTGTCCTTTTTTATGATGAGGAGGTACTGGGCCGAAGCCCCTGCATCCATCCAGTGCGAGGCAAAACCATGCAATTTTAGTTCTCATTTGGACAGCAAACCTCTCTTGTGTGTGTATATTGACTCAACAAAAATTTGGAGACCGAGGTTAATATTCTGTCTGGCTATGCCTCAAGACCAGTCCTGCCACATGTTATTACAATGAATAATACAAGCTGTTTATATAGTCCTTCTCTCTCTAATACTAAACTATAGTATTTACATATACAATGTACAATGTAATAGATGTCATTCGAACTTTTGACATCTAGAACTTAGCGAGGATATCTTTCCGGTCGAGTTAATGACCTCTAGTATTCTTTCTCGTCTTCCTCAACGATGGAAACCGAAAACTTTTCCTGCTAAATTATACGAACAACTTTTTGTTTTTAAGATGGATGTGATATGAATACTCTTACAAGTAGGCAGGTGTTTGTGTTTACGAAAGGGCTACAACAACAAGTTAGTTAACTCAGCAAAAAGAAACAAGATGAACTGTTAGGTAATAGCCAGGGACTTTTTCAACTCCTATGAAATTAATAGGCTTATATGGTATATTATTTTGGGGTGAGTCTAATGTTACATTCGACATGCTTCAAGGTCGACTTTGGAGAAAAGTCTTTTTGTAGATCCTCAATAGGCTTATATGGTATAATATTTTGGATCATTTTAGGGAAAATTGTTACATATATTAGTACCTACATCCGTAAAGTTTAATTTTTTTTGGATCTTGATATCTTTTTTCAAGAGTGAAAATGTTTGTGTTTATAAAAGAGCTAAATTAGCAAATTCTTTTCTGCTTAAAAGGTTAATATATATTGCAGAAATTTAAATTTCAAAAAACTATGTTTTCTGAGACCTTAAAATTGCCATGAGATGAGCAAATCCCTTTCTTTTATTTTGACATGCATAGGCAGATATAAGAGCACACACATCGGTTAAAAACCCATGTGAGTTTCTAAAAGAAAAAAAATTATTATTTTAATTTTTGTAATTATAGTTATTTTTTTCTTTTTGTTTAACCTATAAAACAATGACACGTGGACAAATGGGTTTCTTAACAAGAAACGTGAGTTTCTTCCGGGAGAACCGATTCTCCTTTTGCAATCTTCTCTCACTTGCTTTTAGTTTATTTTATTATTATTTATAGGAAGAAACGATGGGAAGAAACTCCCGATAATGATGTCCTAAATATGCACATAATAAACGAGATAGTGTCGCCATTGCCACTAATAAAACCTTATAAGGTTTGCGAATGGTTTGTTGAAACCAAATAGTTTTTATTAGCAAATTAAAATGTCCCTAAGTTTCATCATGCTTACTACGTCGTTGACAACAATGACAATATAATTTGTTAAACAATTATTATTTACAATTAGAAGATTATATATATATATATATATAAATCAATTAAGTTGCAACAACAATGACATCGACGATCTTTGTTTTGGTTGATTATTTAATTCAATGGCATGATTAAATATGATAATATAAAAAGTAAAAATGTAGTGAAAAAGAGAAGAATGAACAACTGTGCCAACATTATGAACTTATATAGGATTACAAAGTCAGAAAATGTTGAATATAAATAGATCACCTCACATATGAACAAGTTTAAGAAAACACAAAGCAAAACCAAAAGAAATGACAAAGATCCTCAACTCCATCAGTTTAACCCTTCTCTTACTTGCCATATTGATTGTTTTCAATGATATTAATTTAACAAAATTGTGGATAAATTGTGCGACTTCTTGTTTAACTATTATGTACTAATGATCTTTAAGAATATGTCAACATGCATCTAGGAATCCTCCAGAGCGAAGCTTACTGCGTTGGTTGCGTTACTAAAACGTTTTCGAGGAATGCGGAGCGGAACCGTTCACAGGTACAAATGCGGATTGTTGTAAGTGTTGCACAGACAAATACGAGCATGTTCGAATCTGTGAAAGGATTATTGAGGGAATCGACCAACATTGCCATTGCTACTCAAAATTTTGAGGTTTGAAATGATCTCATATATATATATATATATATATATATAGTTACCAATTGTAATTTTTGTTTTCGATTTATCTGATGACATAACATGTGTGTGCGCGTATATGTTCTTGTTCAAGTTTTTTTTTGCTTCCAAATAAAATATCAAGGGCAGAGCTTATCACTGCTTGCCCCAAAAATGTAAGCTCATGTTAATTGTGTGCATTTTTTTTTGATAAAATATAAATTTTCATTAATAAAAATGAGAGTGTAGTACAAAAGCTATTAGCTATAAGTTTCTTACAGCTCCAAAAAAAAATAAAATAGCCATTAAAAAACAAAGGGATTATGATTAAAACCTTATACAGTTTTAATGCTAATAAACAAAGATCAACATCTGCTAAAGCGGCTTGGAATTCCGACGACACCTAAGCACAAACCCTTGTCTTCCGACGATATTTCTTAGTACGAACCCTGATCTCCCGACGACATGTTTGAAAACGAACCTAGTTTCCTGAAGACGCCAAAAGACACGTACCCAGCAAAGACCGACGACACTCAGCAACACGAATCCAGCAGAGACTGACGACACTTAAAAGCACGAACCCAACGAAGACTGAAGACACTCAAAGCACAAACCCAACGAATTCTTAAAACTCTAACAATAAGAGATCAGAATGCGTTCGGGCTACTATTACACAACACAACCAAAAGCCAAGGAACAAAACCGGATTGAGGAAGGTAACTGCTTCAACGAATGGGGAACTCTAAGTCCTAACAGAGAAGAGAAGGGTCAAACCCATCATCGGCGTCAAGCGACACCAAAGACCCTGGGAAGGAGACACCTTAGTGTGCTGTCAAAGTGATGTCGAGAATCTCGTATGACCACCGAAATCAAAACATGACCACACATTTCAAAACTGAGAACCAAAAATTGACTCTCCTCAATCTAAGCGATCGCGACACCGCTGACAAAGCGAAGAAAGATCACAGCGAGGAAGGACTAGAGATTTTTGGATGAGGCTTTCTAGAACAGCTCCAACCGAAAGCGCCAGACGAAGAAGCCATGGAGAGAAGACAAATATAGAAAGGAGGTTTCCAGAGACACCAGCCCATGTCTGAGCCATGGACGACTCCACGGGTTTACGCCGACGACAACAACCACACGTGCCACCGACAAAGAGAACCTACTAACACCAGAGAGGAAGGTTAACATCGTCACGCGCCTTTATCTTCATCGTTGAACATAATAGAAACCATACTCCTGATGTGACAGAAGCAAGCTCAGCCGCCGAGATGCCAAGGCGAAGAGCAGAGCAGATGTCACGAACCACCACTCCCTGTAGAGGTCGGAAGAGAGAGCATAGAGAGAGAGAGAGGACTGAAACCTCCACGCGCCACCATCGCCGGACCGGATGGCTGGCAGAAGCAGATCCAAAACCAGATCTGAAAGAAGGAAAAATGTCAGGAAAGATAGATCCACCCTAAAATCCGACTTCACTTACTCTTGGAATGACACCACTCGCCGCCACTCCACAGAAGACCACCACCTCGTTGTGCACTTTTGTTTCTTCCTGAATAACTAAGTCGCTTTTGTTTTTGTGTTCCTCATTTTAATTCATGTCTCAACATTTAAATTTCTGTCCCAAAAATTTCACTATCAATATGTGCCACACATGTTCTGTTAAAGACTTGTCGAGAAATGTTCACTATAATATATACATCTTGGTTTCGGTTTGTTCATTTTACCTAAACTGAAATAATGCAACCATTGGAATTAGATTTGTTTTAACGTGTCAAATGGGACTAATAAAACGTTTTAATGTCTAAAATTAAAATATATATAACTAAATAATAATTGTTAGAATCTTAGGAAGGTTAATATAGTAATTTGCATAGTCTAAAAACAAAAAGATTTAGATTCAGAAAGATAAGGTTAGAAAAAACTATTTAGTTAATTGTCCATGTACTTTATTTCGATGTACTCCAGTTTTAACCCAAAAAAAAAACAAAAATAAAAAATCAAAATCGCTTTACGAACATCCCAAAACCCCCAATTCCCTTTTGAACCCTAATCCAAAATTTCAAGAGTCGTAATTTTTTTCAACCTCTTAATATGTTTTTATCAAAAAAGCCCGAATTCGGCGTCGTCCAAACTATGCTCAACGACGTAGTCTTCTAAAATCATCATTTTCAAGTCATGGAGAGTTGTATTCGATTCCAAATTAAGCAAAAATGCATGTTTTTCTACATCAACAATGAATCTACATTCATTATTGCAAAATGATCTCCACACCCCCACACATTAGTAGATTTGGAACTGCAAAATAATGGTTTCATTAAGCTCCGTAATTATTGACAGAACACGGAAATTGAGAAAAAAAGACGACATAAGCTAGATTAGGTAACTTAGAAGTTGTTATAGATTAGGTAGCTTAATGTGTATTCTACATTCGATAATTTAGACACTGTTCTAGAATAAGTAATTCACGTTGTATTCTAGATTAGGTAGTTTGTGTTCTATGTACAAAATCATGAAGTTATAAGGAATCAAAATCTTACTTTGATTCCTGAATGAAAATAGCACAATCGCGACCATAAATTTACGAAGAAAAGAGTGATGCCAGATTATAGAGGAGAGAAAATAATTGGTATGTTTTTTTTTTTACATATTCATGACCAAAACTTCGTTTTATAAATATATAGTTGATGACACTTATTTTTTTTTGAATTTCCAGAAATTCTCCACCCTCAACCTTTTGATTTTACTTTTGCACTTCAAGATCAATTTCTCACAAAAGGATTCGTAGAACGTTTTAGCGTGTAAAATTAAATATATAACTAAATGATATTTTTTAGAATCTTAGGAAGGTTAATATAGTAATTTACATAATCTAAAAAATAAAAATTTAGATTCACAAAGATAAAATTAAACAAACCCATTTAGCTAATTTTCCCAATAAAATTTGAAAATTACATCTGAGATTACAAAGATAATTAGAAAAGAGGTGTGTTAAAAATAGAAAATAAAAAAGAATAAGATTTTACGGAACCGGAAAACCTGAAAAACAAAAAATTATTCACGAACCTAGTTAGAAAAGGAATAGATGTCCTGAAGCGTTTAAAAAAAAATCTTTTTCAAGATAAGAGTGAATCTACGTTAAGAAAAATGATTAGTTATTGAGAAGTCTAGAAATAGGAAATAAACTAAAAACATAGTATCTTTAAAAGACAAGGATTAAGTTTGGCAAAAGCTTATAAAAAAGCGTTAGAGCATCTCCAACCCTATGCTATTTTTAACTTTATACTCTATAATAAAGTAAAATCTACTCCAACCCACTTCTACTTATTTTTTTAGAAATTGCTATTTTTTCCTCTATATTTAGGGGAAAAAATAGCATTTCTCTATAATAGAGATATACTTTTTTTATTTACACAATAGTTCTTTAACCTTTTGTCATTATAATTAAAATACATGTTTATGAATAAATAAATATATTATATATATAACAAATTTTTATTTACATAATAATTTTAATTTTTACAATTTTAAATAAAATAAATAAATAATATTATTATCTTATTAAAGTGTAACTTCTTATGTAATAAATGATATTTAAATTTTATATTTAATCTAAAATTATTAATTTTATTTTATTATTTAAAGTTCACATAGATTTTATATATTGATAGCATATTTAAGTTGAACTTATATATTAATTAGTACAACATATTTTAACAACTTAATATTCTAGTATATTATTTGTTTTATTATTTTTATAATATATACCATTTTGTAATAAAAAGTATTTAATATAAATAATATTGTAATTTTATGAAATTTTTCTAGAAATTATAATGAATGAGTTAATTTTAAACATTTACAAGTAAAAGATGTTAATTGTAAAATTAAAAAAGAATCTTTGAAGAATATCATTTTTAGAGAAAAAATAGATACATTGGAGATGGTCTTAGTGTGCTCTTCTTCTTTTTTTTCTCAAATCACATACTCATCAACGATGATTCATCAAATAAAAGGACTACTCATCTTTCTTGTTCGATTATCCTTTTAATCTTTTCTTGTTCATCTTTTGACCGATAATGGCAATAACATCAACATCAAGAATCATCTTCTTTGTGCTCTTAATGATGACCTTCACGTTTCTATTGGGATGTTGCTCCCCGAAAATCTACAAGGTGAGAGACTCCGAGGGATGGACGGCGAAGGAAAACGTTTACTACGAGTGGGCCGAACGTAAAGAGTTCCATGCGGGAGATTCTCTTATCTTCGAGTACGATCCCAACTTTAACGACGTAACTCAAGCCTCAGGCGCATTAAAATATGAGTTTTGCGACACTTCTTCTCCTAAAGTCGTCTACAACACTGGGCACGATATTGTGACTCTCTCCGAACCGGGCTCTTACTACTTCAACAGCTCAAATCAAGCTCAATGTATATCGGGACAAAAACTTGGAGTTCTTGTTGTTCACAACCCAACAAGTCGGGTTCTCCCGCCACCACCGAGCACAATCTTTCCTCCTTTCCGAAAAATCTACAAGGTGGGTGACTCCAAAGGTTGGAGTGAGCATGTCGACAATGACTACTATAGCAAGTGGAGTGAAGATAAAGAGCTTTACTTGGGAGACGTTCTTCTTTTCAAATATAGCAACGATCTCCACGACGTGCTAGAAATCAACAGCGATCTCGAATTCTTATCATGCGACCCAACCTCTCCTGTAGTTGTTTACAAGACAAGACATGATCTTGTTATGCTCACAAAGCTTGTTTAAAAAAGCAGAGATAGACGATACACACGAGAATTAACGAGGTTCGGCGAAGTGCCTACGTCCTCAAATCACCAATAGAATTTATATAGAAAATCTTACAACAAGACCTTGCCTACTTGGAATTATTTGATACTATAAACACCTTAGCTCAACACCAATCTAAATTCTAACAATACCACAGTCTATTGCAACACACAAACTATGTTCCAACAAGCAACGCAGCTTGGCTATGAACGACCAAATCTCAATCAACAAATCTCTTTCTTGTGTATTTTCGGCTAACCCTAATAACTCACGACCCTTTGATATATATATATATATATATATATATACCATATATCTATGAGTTATCACGCCACAGAAAATCTGGAAATTATCATTTTCATAAAAAAAGAATATTTTCCTAAACAAATATTTTCTAAATATTCTGAGTATCTTCAACAAGTACAGCTTCTTCATGTTCCAACATACATTGGTCTTTCAATCTCCCCCTTTTTAACTGAGTTTTATAACTCAAGCTCACCGAACATAGCATGTATGTTCAACACACAATCATGATATAAACTCCCCCTTAATCCAAGAACAACTTTCGATCATCTCCCCCTGCTTGAGTATAAAACTCTATTAAAAACTTCAAATGCAGAGTGTGCTTAGTTCTCCTGTTGGAACATACCTATGTCTCTCGCTCAGAAACTCAATCCGTTTTTACTTCTCCAGTGATATCCATTCAAGATTCTAATAAGCCTATGTCCAAACTTCTTTTGATCACGTGAATGGTGTCTTAAACTCTCACATGTGCAACACGTAGACCTTTTTGACCAATCTATCGATAGTTTGCAGGACACAACACCATACAAGTCTTCCTTTTTAATCCATACCCTTTGCAACCTTCTTGGATCTGGAACAAACTTTTTTTCTTCAATGTATATCTAACTCTATCAAGGAATTTGTAGCAGTGTGCTTTGGTATGCCCAAAATTCTCACAAAAATAGCATCCAAGATTTCTTACCTTGATTCTATTAACATCTTGATTATTTGCTCCGACAAATTATGTTTTACCCATGTTATCATTCTGAGTTTTCACTTCAGTAGGTGTTGCATGCTTTGTTCTGCTCTTCATATTGCTCTGGAACATTTTCTCACTTGTTTCAGCAGACACCGATGCACGCTCTTTAACAAAAATTGTCTTTGAATCTAACGAACTTCCACAATATCCAAGACCAAAATTTGTCTTACTTTTCCTTCCCATACTCAGAATTCGATCAAGATTCTTTGTCCCACTGTTCAACATCCTAATGTTCTTCTTGTTTTCTATGTATTCATTCTCTAATAATTTGGATTTCTCTCTTTCGGCTTTGAGTTCCTCCTCCAAGTTTGCCACTTTCTTTTGTAGAAGCATTCTCTCCTCCATAAAATTTAAATTCTTTTTACTGATGTTCATCCAGCTCTCAGATGTCTGCTTAAACTTTGCATGAATATCTGCTTCTTGATCCCTTTCACATTCACTGCTTGTGCTGGAACAATCTGTGTCTGTTCCAACAGACGTGTCTGAAGCTATTTTTACGCTTTCTTCTTCATGATTCACAATCGCAAGAAAAGCTACAAGATCATCATTCTCTTTTTCTTCACGTGCTTCACTCTCACTCCAGGTTCTATGTGATTTCTCTTCCCTGTTTAGACTCGAGAAACATTCTGATTTTGTGTGTCCAAAACCTTTGCAATTGTTGCACTGAAAACCCTTCTTCTTCTTGATGTTTGGACAATCAGGTCTAATATGTCCGAATCCTCGATTTTCATGGCATTAGAAGTCACCTCTCCTCACTACAAGAAAACAGAACATTTGCCACTACCAAAAGAGTGATAATATAGTCGCAAAAGACTTATTTGCTACGTTTTTGCGACTATTTTTTATAGTCGCAAAATTTTCGTCGCAAAAACAATAGTCGCAAAATTGTCGCGAATATGCGACTGTATTAGGACACAAAATTTCAATCGTATATTAGGGACTATTTAACAACATACAAAAGTAGAGGCAAAATTAAGACTATATTGCAACTTATTTTTGTTGTCTTATATTCGCGACTCTTTTGCGATGAAATTGTAGTCATAAATTAGCGACTACTTAAAGACGTTACATACGTAGAGGCAAAATCTGTGTCTAATTGTTTCGTCGTAAATTAGTGAGTAATTTTGTGGCTAAGTTAAGACAATTTATTAAGTCACTGATTAGCAACAGTTTTATGACTTTCTTTTTATTTCACGAATTCACATATAGTGGCAAAATCTCAAGTCATTTGCAACTATCTTCCTTCACCTAATTTTGCCAAAAGTGCAATAAATGGTTGCAAATGGAAACTTTATAATAGCAAATCATTTACTAATTCTTAGAAGCAAATTATATTAACCATTAGCATAATCAGAATAAATATCTTACATCTGAAAGCAAAATATTTTACATAAAAAAAAAACAGATGTATAATATATACCAAAAAAGTTAGTAGCCGAAGATGTTTAGAAGATTGTACACAGTAAACTTGGATCATTAAGCCTGCATATTATTAGCAGGTGACATTTATTCTGGAACAGTAGATGATGGCGTTGGTCTTGTGGTACCAGGTGTAGTTTGCTGAGTTTGTGAATTCATGAAGGCTACAAGGTTGGGATCATTGTTCCGCCAATACCCGAGAAGCAACTGCATGCTTGAGACAGTAGCTTTAGTACTTCTTAACTCCTCATCACGACGCACATTTTCTACTTCCTGCTCTGCTAACTTGCGGTTAGCAGCTTCGAGTTGAGTCTTCATCTCTGCAAATGTTGTTGTAGAGACTCCATCATCATCTTTCTCTGACCTGTCATCAATGTTCTCCACGAGACTTCCAAGTCCAAAGTGGTTCCCTCTTCGATCAATTTCAGTAGACTTGAGACCACATAACATAGAAAACAAAGGACAAATCTCTTTAGAATTGAAGACTAAACTAATCAGACTTGAAACATAAACTAATCACAATCCAAAAACATAGTAACCAGAGGGAAAGACTGATGAGAATCCAGGAAAATAATATAAGAGCAAAAGTAGAAAATAGTAAACAGAGCTGATCAGAATCTACAAAAAAACGAGAATCTATAAAATAGGAAACATAGCACAAAACTAAGCAAAATCCATACTAAACAGTTCAGACAAAGTCAATACATTTAATATTTGAAGCATACAGTCTCTACACATTCGTAACAGAGCATAGAAATGTCAAGTAAACGGAGCACAAAGTTCATGCTTAACCAAATCAGAACCGAGCATAAATCATGTACACAGAACGCAAATTTCCTAACTCATTACAGAGTATTTAATAGATTTTATAATCAGATCATAGTAGAAAAAGGAAGTAAAAACAAAACCTGGAGAAAGATCTGATTTTTTTCTGCAAGTGAGAGCTCCCGACAAGTAGACTCTTCTGGCGAATTCGCATCCAAAGTCTCAACATCCATTTGTGCAGTTCTTGCGTCCAAGTTCTTTTGATACTCTTCAGCCACATTTCTTGCTTTGTCATCGACAAATGTTCCGTCAGATTTTGTGTGTTCTCTGATGAACACCTTGTCTAGAGAGACTGGACACTTCAACTCCTCCTCCTACGATTACAAAGTACAGATGATGTTAGTAAAGAGAACAGATGATGGAATTTGAGGGAATTCTGTTTCTAAGAAAGTGAAATATGCTGATGATGACAGACAAACATGTAGTTGTTTTGAGTTTCTGTGTGTTGATTAAGCCAATGATAATTTAAGCAAAATGACTTACCATTTCTTCTTGGAGTTGTGAATATGATTTCTGCCCGGACACGTGCTTGTGTCTTCCAAGACCACCCCGAGGAGAATTTCGAGCCAGCGATGCGTTCAAGCTCCTCTCTACTTGCTTTGGTTTTTTCCAATGATCACACATCCGTGTCCAAAGAGTGTCCTTGATCCATGGTGGTCTTTTGTTACCTCTCTTCACTTGGCTTACAATACCCTTCATCCTCCTTTTCGCAACCTTTAGGAATTCTTCTTTAACCAATTCTGTGATTCCAAGATCTCAAGTATACCTTCGCTGTACGAAAACAAAATTGTAAGTAAGATAAAACTTTCTTTTTTCTGTTTTCCATACACATCAGAAATGCAAATTATAGTCTTTTATTGATAGTAAATAAAGAAATCACTATGCAGTAGTAGGGTCTTTTAAGAATGTTAAGAGACAATATTGTCAAACAGTGAAAAGAAGAAAGAGTTGAGTTTTTTTTTATAAAAAACAAACAAGTTTGAAAACCAGATTCCTAAATTATACATTTGAAGTTTCTACACCAAATCATTGTAAACTTGTATGTTTATAAACTCAGTTCAAAATGCAATCAATAATGTAGTTAAACTCTATTATAACTTATGACAATTATATAAGCGAGAAACCAAGAACATAAAGATTCATCATGCAATCAAAACAAGTGTTAAATCTTAAAACGAGGTCTGTAAACAAAAAAAGGTAAGAGATAGATGAACGAACCGCAAATGATCTTCAAAATCGTTCTTGAACGTCTAATGGTGTAACCTTCCAGCTGTAGTAGGGGCCATCAAAATTTTTCGAAATATACCAGCAATGACTCGAGAAAGTTTTCCTTTATCTCGATGAAACCTATTAAGAAGCAATAAAAAACACTCATCAAATGACACTTGCCTTTAAGAAACAATATGTGATAGAAACAAAAACATCCATTGCAATATCATTAAAAAAGAAACGAGAAACAGAAATCTCAACAAAGTTTTTCAGATAAAATGATTTGATCACTCATTTTGGGAATAATTCCAATATGTCAATACATACTATATTTGTAAACTCTAATTAGTATTTCTTTTGCTTTGAACTTTTATCCATACCAACAAAATCAGTTATAGTCTAAGCGAAATATGTTAATACATACTACTTTCAAAATAAGTTAGTTCACATAGTATTCAATAACACAACACAAACCGAGATGAATCACAACAACACAATAGCCATATGCATTTCAATAAACACACATTGGCAATTTGCAAAGATGTAAAGATATTCAGAAATGTATAGCTAAGTCCTTACCACAGAGTCTTCACTACATGATTAGGGTCGCGACCTGGCTGTGCTAACAGAGTATCTAGCAGCCTTTGATGATGGTCTTCATCACGAGCATCTGATTGTGAGTAATCGTCTGGAAGATCTTCTTCTTCCAGATCAGGGACGGGCAACTGATGTTGTTCAGGCTGTACCTCGTGGTGTAGCTGTTGATTCTGAACATGTGGTGGGGAATGGTGATGAACAGACGGTGGTGATTGGTGAGGAACAGCAGGTGGGGAATGGTGATAAACAGGCGGTGGTGGTTGGAGATTTGTGTGTTGTAGTGTCTGCGACGGTGGAGGTTGAAGAGAAGGTTGTGGTTGTGTTTGAGGCGTGGGAGTGTGAAGAAAGGATTGGGGGTGTGGTCCGGGTATTGGGTGGGGAGAGCTGGGGTTTTAGTAAAGGATCCTGATCCAGAAGTGGATGGATTTGAAGAGTGGGAAGACCGGAAACTGTTTGGGGTGCCTTTAGTTGCACCGGGGACGGTCGAGTCACCAGCGACGACTTTAGATGCACCACCGGATGAAGCAGCCGCGACTTTAGAAGCAGCACCACCTGGAAAAGCAGCGACGTTGGTTCTTCCTCCTCCGGCGTTTGTTCTTCCTCCTCCGCCGTTTGTTCTACCATCGGCGTTCAATTTCCCACCTCCGGACTTGCCCCCTCTTCCTCTACTCACCTTTGGCATGAAGAAAATGTAAGAGAGATTTGAGATTTTAGAAGAAAGGTAAGAGATTTGAGAAGAACAGTAGGGTTTTTTGAGAAGAAGATTCGAGAGATGAAGATTGGGGAAATGAAGAAGAAACCCTAAATTTGGTTTCTTAATGTCTTTACACTTAGTGAAATTTTCGAGAGAAGGGAGATTTGGCCGCGTAATATTTTAGCAAAATAACACGTATATAGTCGCTAAATAGTCCCTAATTTGCGACTGCATATGAAAATGGAAAATAATAAAACTCAAATCTCTAAATCCTAAACACTATCTATGTAAATGCCAATTTGTACTTAAATCTCAGTATATAATTCACCTATTATAATGCTTAATAGAATAAAAAACATGTGGGAATAAAAATCTACATTAATTCAATAATAATTTATTGGAAATTTCTTAAAACATTCACATTTAAAGGAAAATCAAAACAAAAATGTAGTATGTAGTAATGTGATAAGAAGTTAAAAAATTTGTTGGATTACACTTGACATATATATATATATATATTTATATATATTGTAGGGTAAATGTTTATTTGAGGTTTCCATATGTTAAATTATCAATTTGATAACAAACATTGTTATGGCTAATACAATTTAGGAGGTAAAATTAATAGCAGTGTTTATGTAGTGGCAAAAATGTGTCTATTTTAATATATAGTCGCAAAGTAATCCTTAATTTGCGACTATATTACGACTACCACAGAAGTTGGAAAATAAATGAAAAAGTCAAATCTCTAAACCCTAAATATATAGATGTCAAATTGTAATGAGTATATAACAAAATTATTTATTTGTGTCAAATGCTATAAAACAGTAGAGAAAAAAAAATTATCGAAAATGTTAAATTATATATTCCTATTATTTGAAAAACAAAACAAACATGTTTATAAATTAAGTACTAATGTAAGCAAAAGTTAAAAAATGTTAAGAGTCACACATGGAACATGAATTTGGTTGAGTAAATGGTTATTTGAGGTTATGATATATGTTAAATTATATATTTTAATAAAAACATTGTTATGGCAAGTACAATTTTGTTAATTATATGTTAAAATCAATAAAAGTTACTATGAAGTGTAAAATATGTCTCTATATATAGTGTTAGTCGCAAATATGTCCTTAATTTGCGACTATATCGTGACTACAGCTGAAGCTGAAAAATAATATTAATTTCAAATCCCTAAACCCTAAACACTATCTATGTAGATGCCAAATTGTGTTTAAATCTGAGTATATAATTCACTTATTATAATTCATAATAGAATATCAAACATGTGACAATATGAATTTACATTAATCCAATAATAATTTATTGAAAATTTCTTAAAACATTTTTATTTTAAGGAAAAACAAAATAACATGTATATATATTAAGTAGCTATGTCATAGAAAGCTAAAAAAATTGCAGGGATTACACTGGACATATGTATTTTGTAGAGTAAATGTTCTGTTGAGGTTTTCCATTTGGTAAAATTATCAATTTCATAACAAAAATTGTAATGCTTAGTACAATTTAGCAATATATCAAAAATAGTGTCTATGAAGAGTCAAAAAAGTCTCTAATTATGGCTTTCATCGCAAAATAGTCCTTAAATTGTGACTATATTGCGACCATATCTGAGAATAGAACATGAATTTGGTTGATTAAATAGTTATTTGAGGTTATGACAAAGTTAAAATTATATATTTTGTAATAAAAATTGTTTTGCAAGTACAATTTTGTTAAATATATGTTAAAATCAATAAAAGTTACTATATAGTGTTAGAAAAGTCTCCATTCATTTAGTCGCAAAGTAGTCATTAATTTGCGACTGCTTTGCGACTATTTCTCTATCTGGAAATAATAAAAATTTTGTATTGTTTGGTATTAGAACTACCAACCTCTCATTCCACTATTAGCTCATATTCTGATAGTGCCAAAGATATAATCATCGTACGAAGTAATTTTTAAGATATTTTATATATATAATACAACTAAAGATGTGCAAAATAAATAACATTATTTTCCATTTAAAAGATTGTACTTAATTATTTAATTGCACACTTGAAAACTATGTTACAGACATTTAATTATCTATAATTATTATTCATTTTCATCATCTGAAGATGATAAGTTACAGTGAAATTCATCTCCCATGATTTCCGCGGTCGTTTAACGTATGGATATGGGAGATAACAGACTTGATCAGCTTGAGATGATGCACACCATTTATATTGATATGTGTGTGTGTGTGTGTGTGTGTGTGTGTGTGTGTGTGTGTGTGTTTTAAAAGAAATAATACCAAAAATAAATGGTTTGTAATTTTGATATCTTCTGGATGAGAGCACGTCGATGATGCCTTCTTCTCTCTTTCGAGTCCATTTCCCAATTGTCGGGTCAAACCATTCACAATAAAAAAGTGTCAATTTTAAATTCAAAAATCCTGGATATTGGAGTTTGATTATATTTGTCAAGATCCCATAGAAATCCTCTTCGTCAGCTGCATCTGAATAATTTTGGCCTCAAACGCATACTCCGTAGTTCAACGTTTTTTTGTGTGCTCGTGGTCGCGTGTGTGAAACAAATATCCTCTAGTGAAATATATAGGCCACGATGTAGTTTTGTTTTCAGGACACTCCACAATTTCATGAATCTAAGCACGAAAATCTTCTTGATTTCTCATTGTATTCACCTATACAAAACACAAACAAATCAGCTATATATATTTAACAAATCAGCTATATATATTTATGTCTCATCACTCATATGTATGCTTTCATATTAATGTGTAAATAATAAATACGTACATATTGACGAATCCAAATATGAAAATCTTCATCTCTTTTGGAAGTGAATTCATCATTAGAGAGTCCTGGATATTGATATCGAATTTGTGCATCTAGCAACCTATTTTGAAAATTAAAAGATATATTTTTTTTTCGTCGAAAATTATAAGATATATATAAAATTAAAATTAACTTTTCAAGAATAATTTCCAATTTCACATTATTAAAATATGCAGCACCTCTCAAGTGGCCGAAAATATTCACAGTTGCATAAAACATATGCATGTGCGCACGTATAATCTTTCTCGGTTAGCCAAAATTCACTACTTTTTCCACTTGGACGACCAACTTCAGTGAATATATCTGGTACCGGTAAAGGATATACGGGTATTTCACCTTCATCATATCGACTAGATATGGAAAATTATATTGCTTATGTACTATCATCGTATAGAACTTAAAAAAAACTTAATTACGTAAATTTACTAAATATTTGTTTTACCTTCGTCTTCTGGCTGTAGAAATATGTGAAGCAAAGTAATGTTCTGAAAAATAAGATATTTCATCATTCATGTATGATTACACAATTGATCCCGCTGGATATCTTTTATTTTTCGCCTTCCCTTTCAAATGCTTAAAAAATATTTCAAATGGATACATCCACCTATATTACACGGGACCACCAAGTTCAGCTTCATACGGTAGGTGTATCGGTAGGTGCTCCATTACATCAAAAAAGGAAGGAGGGAAAATCTTTTCCAAATTACACAAAACCATGACAATGTTATCTTTCAGATTTCGCAGGCAAGCTGGATCCAGTGATATGCTACATAAGTCACGGAAAAATGATCTTATACCTACAAACAATATGACATTATATTAATTAGTATCATTATATTGATAGATATAAAGAGTAACAAATAAATAACTAAATACATATGAGAACATATACCTGATAAGGCTAGGTACACGTTTCGCGGTAAAAGTTCTGCGAAGACAAACGGAAGCAATCGTCCCATAAATACATGACAGTCGTGACTCTTCATTCCGGAAAATTTTCCACCATTGATGTCGGCACAACTAGCTAAATCTGCTGCATCACCGTCTAGGAATTTAACCTCATGCTTAACCCATTCTAATAAAGGTCGTCTTGCTTTCGTACTCAATCGAAAAATAGGAAATGGAGCTCTCCCTCGGGCATCAATGTGCAACTCTTTCCTAGAAAAAAATCTTGCAATGTCTAATCTTGACTTCACCATGTCTTTTGATTTGTCCTTCACATTCATAACTGTGTGTATAATGTAATCAAAGAAACTCTTCTCGATACGAATCACATCTAAGTTGTGCCGTAACATCAGATCTGTCCAATATGGTAGCTCCCAGAATATGCTTTCTTTGTGCCAATTATGCCAACTTCCATATCCATCCATTTTTTCTTTGTGACCATTTCCCCCGCACACAGATGTCTTAGGTGGTTCAATTTGCCTTATACGCTCATATAAAACTTGTTCGTCAGTTAACGATTGAGGTGGATAGTCGTTCAAAGCGTGTTTTCCCTTTATAAAGTTTTTTTTTATTCTTCCTTAATGGATGATTAGCCGGAAGAAATCTTCTATGAAAGTCGAACCAACACGTCTTTCTACCAGCCGGTAACTGAAAAGCATTTGTGTCTTCCATGCATATTGGACATGACAATCTTCCATGTGTTGTCCATCCCGACAACATACCATATGTCGGGAAATCACTTATAGTCCATAAAAGAATGGCTTTTAGGTTGAAATTTTGCTTTACTGACACATCATATGCTTCAATGCCGTTATACCACAACTCCTTTAACTCGTCGATCAATGGTTGGAGGAAAACATCAAGACTAGCTCGTGGATGATTAGGTCCCGAATTTAAAATTGTAAGAAATAGATACTCTCTGTTCATACACATATCAGGGGAAAAGTTGTATGGAGTCAAGATCACCGGCCACAATGAATGATTTTTTGACATACCGAATGGATTAAAACCATCGGTACATAATCCAAGATAAACATTTCGCAATTCTTGTGCAAATGAAGGATGCAGCAGTTGAAAGTTCTTCCACTCTGCTGCATCAGATGGATGGCACATTACTCCTTCCTTTGAATCATGCTCAGCATGCCATCTCATCGATGATGCAGTCTTCTATGATTGATACATTCTCTTCAATCTATCAGCAATAGGTAAATACCACATGCGACTAAATGGTATTCTTGTTCGCCCCTCGCTCGACTTGTATCTTGGTTTCCCACAAAACTTACAATGCTCCAAATTTTCATCTTCTTTCCAAAAGAGCATATAATTATCTATACATACATCAAATGTACGGTACGGCAACCCCATCTTTCGCATCAACGTTTCTGTCTCGTGGTATGAACTAGTTGCATGATTACCTTCTGGTAAGTACTCTGAGAAGACTTCCGCCCATGAGTCCATGCAACTTTCTGGCAGATTATGGTCCGCTTTAATATTCATAAACCGAGCCGCCAACGATAACCGTGAATGACCTTCATGACAACCATCATAAAGTGGAGTGTTTGCAGCATCTAACATGTCGTAAAACTGTTTTGCCTCATGGGTAGGTTCGTCATGAACATGATGATAATCACCAAATGTTGTGGGACCCACGAAATGCATCATTCACCATATCCTCATAGTTATTTCCTCCACTAAAT
>OVAN01002606.1:0-32655 GCA_900406275.1 Anastatica hierochuntica
TATATATATATATATATATATATATATATATATATATATATATATATGTAGCATGGACCATGACTTTATATACCATGGATAAAAAGTGTTTGAAACCTAAACCGAGCATCATCATTTTTGAGGCGACACAAAAAACATTTATCGATGGATCTGTTCACGANATCTTAACACAAATTGAATGAATTATTTTCCGCGTTCATTGTCGATTTTCAGCAAAAATAATGAATTTTAATTTTTACAAAGAAAAAGTATAGTGTGAAAATATACACTTATGATAATAACTTGCAATAAACACATCATTAAACACTTAACTATTTATGATTAAACTTAAAACTACAAAAAGTATAATTTCAATGGTTTTTTTAATAAATAGGAGGGACACTTGTCCACTATTTGTATGATGAAGTGGCACTCTCATAGAGAGAGTTGACCATAAATTATATATTTGATTATCTAGAATATATATATATATATATATATATATATATATATATATAAAAGAGTGTCAACTCCCTTCGACAATTCACCACGTCGTCAATTTTGATTGATGTGAAGATAAACAAGTGTCACTATGAAGTTAAAACCTAATAAAATTAATTGTTGTATTAAACATATTATCTCTCAAACAATTGTTGAGTCAAAGAATACGAAAAGTCGTTTCCTTTGTTATTAAGAATTTAAATTTGAAGTCGAAGAATATGAAAATTCGTTTTCTTTGTTATTAAGATTTTTAAGTTTAGAGTTGAATTATTATCTTTAAATTGATAAAAAAAAACCTTAACAAAATGTGGCAGTCGAACGATTATCATCGCAAAAGCACAAGCGAGATTTTAAAGTTTTTCATTGATTAGGGACATAAACCCATACATATGTATATGAAGTGAGGAATCTTGTGAAAAATCGCATATGGTCGAAGTGATTCATTCATATTATGATATAGTGGTGCGCTAACCTCTTGCATTATCGATCATGATAAATGTAAGGTTTTCTATGTCAATAACCACTAGATGGGTGCACTTCTCGATTTCACCACGGTTGGATTTGATGAAGAGGTTGAAAACAACTTAATTCTATTATATTTTTCCAAAGACCCAACCGATGTAATTCTAAAATATTTTCTAGATCAATCTATTTTACTAAGTGTATAAACAAATTTGATACATATTGGGCCTGTTCGGCACGTGAACGCTGCGACTACTTTGAGCGGCATAAATAATAGCAGAGATGAAGATAAATACGACGGTGATGGGAGAAAAAATTGTCGCTTTATTTGTTACAAGTGTTGACCAAATGAGTCTTAACCGTCGGTAGATTTTTTAGCGATGTAATTATTGCTTAAAACCTATCGTTGCCTCTTCTATTATTAGTGGTGGAGTTGTTCCTCTTCGTAAACTTGCTTTCCAAGCAACACAAATACATAGCTTTTTTTGTCGCCGACGCTGAACGCAGCGATTAACAAAAGAACACGGCAATTATATCGTTGTAAGTTGCATTTTTGACATACAATATTAGTTGTTATGTTTATATTTGCTTAATGTTAAGATTCACAGCTCAAGACATGGAAATACAGCGATTTGATTTTTTAACATCAATTTTACATGTACATTCTTTAGTATTAATGGATGAATATATGCATATGTGTCTTGTAATATTGAAATAATCAAAGGATTTGTGACTATGCTTTTGATTGTTAAGTCTGGAGCAAATTTAGTCACTTATGTCTTATTGGTTTACCAAATGATTAATTAATGTTTGGTATGTATATTTTATCAAAATTATATTTTTCATTGTTTCGTTACTTTTGTGTGTTCGTAAAACAAGTAAAAGTTTTATATTTTCTGATATTAAAAATTAAGCACATAAATTTGACCAAAAAATAAGTACATAAATCGAGTTCAAGTTGTATCAGTATTGACCAGCCTGTTAATATGAACAATTAGTTTTCTATAATATATGATCTAGTAGTTTATAAAGACACAATTTGATGTTTTTGTACATTTCTATAAACAGATAAAAGACAATTATAGAATACAATAGTCAATTTTGACTATTGTATTTGAAATAAATTGATGTGTATTTTGCTCTTTTTTTTGGTTGACCATGAACCTCCTGATTGGATGATCAAGATTGAATAAGTTTAAGTAAAATAGATAGACTATTATGCAAAAGTTTTTAACTTAATTTTGGATATGATTTTGTTTTTGGCTAATTATACCTCGGGTTTTAAGCATGGTTTTGATATAGAAACTAAATATGTGTTCCAAATAAGCAAAAAAGGCTTAGCTACGAGCTAATGACAATCTTAAAAGATGGACGTAATCTAAAAAAGAACATGAGCTACTCATGTTCGGTCAAAGAATGTGGTATAGAAAGAGAATAACGAACATATAAGCAGCAAACTTAAAAATGTGCATTTTCACTAAAGATTATATCAAAGCACACACGTATGTAAAATGATAATAAATAAGTTATGACAAATTGTGAACCGAAAAAAAAACTGTGAAAGCCATTTTCGCGCCTAGCGCGGAAGCTCATCTAATAATAATAAAAAGCATTATTTCACTTCCTAACTAACACATGCAAACCGTCATTGCTTTTACACTATTACCCCTAAGTATAAAACCACTCATGCGCCTTGGATTTCACGATATGTCAAACTTTTTAAAAATTTTAATATTTTACCTGACACATGCATGTCTTATTTTGAAAAAAAAATGTTTTAAAAATATTTATATATAAAAGTGCCGATATTTAAGTAACTAGGAAGAAAATTTTCTTCCACTTTCTTCCTTTTCCTTCTCCTCTCTCATCTTCCTCTTTTTCTTATTCTTCATTAAATCTTGGCGGATCTGACACTAGAGAAAGAAATCGTTTTCTCTTACCAAGTCTCGGATCTTATCGAACTTCATCGTTATTGTTCAGGTTATAAATCTTTGTGAGTTACGTGTTCGATTCCAATGGAAAATTTGATGATTTTATATATGATTTTGTCAATCTGGAATGGTTTTATGCGTATAGATCCTGTCAGAGTTGAGGGTTAACATATATTCCAACATTTCATATTTTACCCAAAAGAAATTGTTCCATTTTATGGATTGTGTATATGTATTCAGTGGGTCTAAACCCTAAATGTCGACATTGTTATCTTCGTAAATGACCTAAGTTTCTCCTTTTCTCAATTCATGTGCTTGTTGGTCATTGATGATTCTTTTTATTACTGTCTATATTTATGATATTGGGTAGAATTTCTACATAAAAAAATATGTCTACGTATTTTTAACATATCATTCATTTGATGTTTCTCTGTTTACTCTATATTTATTGAATTGTAATGTGTTTTTCTCTTGCAGGCAATTGATTTGGATGAGGAAGTGGGGTTGCCCCATAGGTTGTTCCAACTTGGATCGAAGCCACCAGAGAGAAGAAGAATTAACAACTACTACAATTTATGCTAGACCGAGGACATAAAGTTACCATTAGAATAAAAACACATAGATTGGCTTCTTGCGTCACAATTTTGGAACTTGATTCTGATGAGTAATCACGTGTTCTCAGTAATGTTTGTTCATTATCTGCTTTCTAGGTAGTTGATTACCAACAAAGAGCACGTACTATGGTTTCTATTTGCCGGCAAACTTTTTCATGATGGTGTAAAGGAATTTTCTATAGTCACCAGTTTAACTATAAGAAAGGTTATAGTGACTACGTCATCGGCATGCTGCCTCGAAAGGGAATGGGAAGGATGGTAGGTCATCATCAAATGACCCTTTCTGGAAAGAGCTATTTGGAAATGATCAGAAGCCTATGGCAAGCTGGATACTTGATAAAGTTTTGCTTGGGAAAAAGTACAAGGACGCTGCTACGCGATTCTGGCTTGCGTTATTAATGCTGGCATACAATATCTATTACCCCCATCGCAGCTGACTGTTATAAAAGATGAGCATGTTGCTATGATGTAAGATGTTGAATCCTTCCTTGCATACTCGTGGGGACGTAAGTCGCTCTAGTTAACTGTTAATAGTGTGAAGGGACTGGATGCTGAGAATTGATGCGAGAATCAATGCGAGAATTTTCAACTCTTTTGGTCAGTATAGTTTCTTGTCCGAACATTGCTAGCCATTCGGAGTTAACCTGATGCATTGAAGAGGAGGACGGGAACATTGAGCACATTGTTCAGTGCCTTGTTCAATGAATTTGATGGCAAATGTTAGTAGTGCACACAAGCTAGATAAAGAAGGACAAGTTAGCCAGACTTTATGTTTAATTTAAGGACCCTAAAAGTCCTTGAATATAGTATTTATAAAAAACTAGTACTTTCATTTTTCTACAGACACAACCATTTTCGATCAGACTCATTTATATTAATAGTACTTCTATATTGCAGTTTAATTATTTGTAATGAATTTGTACGTTTCTTAGTTTTCTCTTTTGTTCCAGGTCGTCGTGAACTCGTGCTTTGTTGATGATGTAGAGGGTTTTAGTTTTGCTATGGATTTCACAGATGAGGAACTTGATTTAAATGTTGACCATATGTTGAGGATGATAAGCGAGAAATTCCGTTTCGAACATAACTCATGGATGAGTGGTGTAAGAGCTTTCAGTACTTCTCAAGCTACGTCTGAAAAGGTTTCCTCTAATGAGGAAGATATCTCCGACCCTGATGAGCCTGAGGCTTCAGGTACAAGAGAAGGCTGGAGTGTTAGGAAAGGTCAAGATATGCATCGAGAAAAGAAGGGACTCGCATGATGTCCCTCTGCTAAGGATGATGATATGCGTCCCAATACAGGACCGTCAAGCTCTGTATTTATGGATATAATAAAGTATGTCTCAGATGAATTTACAGCTCATACATATTCGCTACTCCAATCTAACACTGCTACCTTGCGAGAAAACTTTGATTAGGGTTGGGCGAAATACCCGAATCGAAGAACCAGACCGAACTTGAATCCTATCCGAACTGAAAAATTTCAGGTACCCGAAAATATTTGAACTATATTTATATATTTAAATGTATTAGTTATTTTATATCTGACACCCAAAGTAAATCCTAAAGTATATAAAAGTTTTCGAAATATCCAGAAAAATAGCCAAAATTAAATGAATTATCTAAAAATATCGAAAAATAATTAAAAAGTATTTGAAATAATAGCTAAAGTACTAAAAATACCTTAAATACTTGAAATATATGTCGTTTTCTTATCAAAATAACCGAGTCAAACCAATTTTCATGTTAATTTTAGGTACTTGGGCATACACTGTTCAAATTTTTATGTTGTATATTATTTTTATTTTTGGACTTTTGAGGAATATAGGTATATTAGAATTTTAAAAATTTTTTAATATAATGTAAACGGGTACCCGAACCGAACCCGAACCCAACCTCAAAGGATCATAACCGAACCTGAACTGTAATTTGAAAATACTTGAATGAGTCTTAAACTTCTAAACCCGAAATCCAAACTGAACCCGAGCGGGTACGCGAACGCCCCCCCTGACTTTGATAATTCCATCCAGAGTTTGCGGGACGAGTTCAAGGAGGTACTTAAGAAAGGATTTCATCATTGACACTTTTAGCAATCGTGAAGTCGATGACGAGTTTTGTTATGCGAGTTGTGTGGCAGGTGGAGATACGAGGGTTGCATCCGTGGACGACTGTGGCACCCACAATGAAGACCATGAAAGTATATTAACTTTTCCATATTCTGTATAGAACATGGTTTATAGGAGTTCTATTTAACTATATTGTCTATTTCTTTAGACGTTAGGATATGATACTTTTCCATTTTCATGTTTATCCTTCTCTTAGGAGCTAATGCATAGTAAGGAATTGATGAAGTCGATGAAGTGATTCATAATATTTGTGCAATTGTTGAGAACCTGGGTGTTGAGCCATCAATTGGTAAAGCTGAGGTACTAATGACTTCCTTGTTAAATTATTGTGGACTCTGTGCATATTATTGGTCATCAATAATATTGTGTTTGTCATACATGACGTAAACCGAACAGGTGATGCGACATTGGTTAGTGACATAAATTTCCGGAATGCACCAGCTGATGAAATTGGTGTACAAAGAAGTCCAAAAGACGAGGGCCCTCATATTGACCCACCATCGTTTTCTCTCAGTTTATCACATGAACGAATCGCTATACCACCAACTCAACAAGTTGTTTGTCTGTTTTTTTACATCTACTAATGTTTGGAAACACACTTATTAATGTAAAAAGATTTTTGCATTTTCATGATTTAGGATATTATTGATGTTTCTGGTCTACCTGGTGGAATAACTACCCAATGCAGCGATATTGTTGATGTTCCGAAGGGTTGTAACGCTGAAGGTCCTTCGTTTTCTATTGGTATGATGCAATTACAGGAGGAAGAGGCAACTGAGAAGGTTATTGTCTTTCCTGATTAACATGTCTATCTTTTTAATTTTTCTACATTCATATTGTTTTCCTAATAATTTGCCTTGTCAGCGCGATACAAATGCACATCTGTTGCATTTGAATCTTGATAGGATATGGGAAAAGATCTGAAGGATACGTCTGCCGATGTTTGCATCAGTGATCGATTGGTTAGTAATCGCGGTGAGCCTTCTGCTTCTTTCAATGCTCCTGCCGCTGACTGCCCTTCTTTCTCTTTGGGTTTGGCGTTGTTAGAGGAAGAGGAGGCAACCCATAAGGTTACGCTTTTTTCGATTTAATGTTATGTTATCACCCATTTGCACATATGAATTTTGTGCTCGTACTTAGATATTTTATTGTTCTGACACGAGTAGGCATGTGTTGGGGGGTATATCCACAAAGGAAAAGGGGAAACAACCAGATGACCAAGTTGGTTCTAAAATGAAGGTATCATATTAATTTCTTCTGAGGCTAGACACTATAATACATAGCTTTAAAGCTTACGTTTGCACTGTTTGTACATATAGACTGTCAAAAATATTAGTATGTCTATAAAATAGTATGCCTATAATATGTATATTATATATCTTTCCATGATGTAAAAGAAAGTTTGTATTTTTTTAAACCAGGGTTGAGAGAGAAAATCAAAGTCGACTAAATCTATTATGCCTATGTCATCTGATCAGAATAGAGCTGAGGTTGTTGTTGAGATTGACATGTATCATGTTTCTTCATTCATTAAAGCCATGTTCATGACTAATCGTATGCTTCTTTTCTCACAAGATCATATTGAAGTTGGGGAACAAGTTCACTTTAACGAACCCACGAAGGGATTACAACGTCATAAAAGTAAGCGTGAAAGACACAATCCTCAAAAATACACTCCTTCTGTTGATATGCCAAAATGAGTTGTAGGGAAGGGAGAAGTGGTTAGGCCACTAGTTGGTAAATTTAACGCTTTTGTCTGGGCAAATCCACAACGGTTCACTGCGTTGTTTAAAGAAGCCAATTGTTCAGCGTAATTCTCTTACATTTTATTTCATTTTTCCTCATCCAAATAGTTTGTCATCGTTTTTGCTATTGTAATATAATATATTATAGGTAATTCCAACTATCGAACGAACTTGAATTAGACAACACAATGTTCTTGGAAATTTCTTCGAGCGATACACAGGTGGCACCTTCGGTTAGTTCAAATAGTATTTCTTTTTTTTAAATCTACTATTTTCTTAGAAATTCTATATATTAACATGTTGACTGGAAATCTGAGTTCTTATTATTTTGGGCAGGATGTCGACATGTTGATATGTTTCATGTAGTTGTGTCGTGACCATGATGAAAACGATTGTTTTTACTTTCTTCCATACAACTTCTTCTGTGTATTAAAGCGATAGTTTCACTTGTTCTCCAAACTGAACAATAAGGACTTATTTCGCTTCACATCAAATAGTTGTCGTCCTCTGCTTGACCGTCCTACATGGTTCTCAGATATTGACGTGTTGTACGTTCCTTTCCACATTCATGGACGTAAGTGGGTTGACATTTCTATTGAGTTGCTCTATTATACATTCACTATTCTGGACTGCAATCATTAAATGACTCTGCTCTCAGAGTTACACCAAGAACTTTTACCAGTTGTGATAGTTCTTCCCCCATTTTAATCGTAAACATGGGAGGGGACCACATCATGAAGTGTGTTTTGAATCCATTTGTTATTGGGAAGATGGATGTATCGTTCTCTATCACTGCTGAAGGTATTCAATTTATTAGGTATGATTATTAAGTACGTACGACAAGTCTGTAATTAACTACTTAAACATTTTTATAGATCTTGATGGTATAGGGATGCTAGTTCTACTGCAACATCATTAAGGAGGAAATATATTTGATGCTATTCACCTTAAGGATGAGCTTCTACACTAAGCTTCAAAGAATTATGCGGTTGAGTGTTTCATGGCCCTGAAACCAAAGTTCATTCGTGTCTAGTTATGTGACAGTTGCTGTTGTTTGTGTCTTTGTTGGCACACTAGTATTTTTTTTTTAGTTTGTTTGTAAAACATATATATGTCTTTTATTTATGTGATGTTCAAACATTAGGTTGACAATGTTTGTTTTAATTACGTGGGTTGAAAGTTTACTTATGTGTATCAAATTGGATTCCTCATCATAAGTTGCAGTTTTAGTTTGGATATTAAATGTCTACTAAGAAGATTGTGATTTTATTTTTTCTAGAAGGTCTACTAAGAAGGTCTACTAAGAAGATTGCAATTTCACTTCAGTAAAGCCCTCGAATGTTGGCCAAGTATATGATTAAATCGTCTGGGTTATCGGCTATGTATCGAGGACAATTATCATTACCCTCCTCCACTGATAACCATCCTAGGTATTGGTATGTGAGCTCCAAAGTTGTGTTTGGTGTATGTAGATTGATTGCATCTCTGACCTTGCTAACAAGACCCCCAAAAGTTATCCCACTTCCAGAGTTATGAACTTTTTCCCTATCCCTCGTCTTGTTCAAAGTGAAAAATTCCTAGATCAGCTTTTTCTCAATGATCGAACACCACTAGAACCTTGTCTCATTCAACACTCTGAAAACAAAAAGGAAGATTAAGTAAGCAACTGGATGGTTAACTATTTACTGAGGTTCTTGTCGGACATTAACTACAAGAAACCTCAAACAACATTTATCTCACAACATCTACTATTTAGATTTGACAGGAGTATAATAACTTCACTTTCTACATGAAGTTAAATAGAACAGATCTCAACTATGTGCTACTTATATGTTCTATTAATGCTTGAAGTCTATCTTCTCTGGTTATGTTTTTTCGTCTTTTTCTGCTACTGAATGTAGGATATATTTATATGTATATTATAAAAACATCAACTAATCTGGTCCACATGTTTCAGAGGGAAACAATTAGGTTTGAAAATAGGACAAATTTTTGGTAGCTTAGTGATGTGATTGTCTGTGTTAGAGATATATCTTCCATGATATGGAAGATTTTGTGTGTCTCTAAGCAAAACTTAAACGCGCGTATAAGGAGAAAGTCGTCACAATGGGTACAAAAACAACATGATCTTTTAATTAATCAAATAGTTAGGTTATGTATTTAAATAATTGAGAAAATATGCAGAATAAAATCATATATACAATATAAAAGCACACATTTATAATTTTTGAGTGTTCACCTAAGAAATTTTTTTAATTAATTTATACATAATTATATTTATAAATTAAATTTAAGTTTAGTTATAACTATTTAAAATTCATCCTATTTAAATTACAATTTAAATATTTTAGAGTGCGAAGAAACTTTAAACTGATACTTAAAATATATTAAAGAGAAACATAAAAACTCAAAATCTTTTCATATATGAATTTTGAATAACAATGACTTATCTTAAATGACAATGAGATCTTTTTCTTATAAGATAATTCGATATGTAAAATTATTACTTCAAACTTAAGCTAAACCAGCTAAACTATTTAAAAATGGTCACAAAGCTTAATGAAGATAAATACGTAAAAGGTAGACAGAAAAATTTAAAAATATAGAATAATCAATTTATGTTGCACTGTCGAATTTTTTTAACGAAGTAACTAAATGAAGATGAATATCTAATTACAGATGAGTTAAAACTCTAAAATCAGCAAGGACTAAGGAGAAACAAAGGTAAGAAGATATGAAGAGAGTAGTTATAGAACCTTGGTGAGTTTGATTTCATCTTTGAGTTCATAGAATTTGTTGTTGAAATTAATAAAGGTGTTAATGTTTTGAGAAATGAGAGAAAGAGAGAGAACGATGACGAGATTGACTTTTTAAATTGATCCCAACCTCCAATAAGGCTAAAAATGTCACTTTACATATCAATTTATGGCATATTTTAATTGGATCAAAACAATTGGCATTTGTGAATGATTTTTTAAAAACGGTGGCACTATTGGTAATTTCCCATTAAAATATATTTTTGCCTTAATAGCCCAAAGTCGGTGTCGTTTTGTTTTGGGACCCTTCTCCTCTATTTCTTCCCCTTTCTTTATTCAACAATTATCACTGTTTTTTCTACTCATACACGCATGTAAGATCTCCATCACAACATTTCCCATATTTTCTCTATCTTCTTCCTGTAAACAAATTTTTGAAAACTTGTTACTATAATGCTGAATTTCTACTGAAAATCAAGCTGTTTAAAATTTGGGTTTTTAGGTCTTCAATTTATTTTTATGCTAAACAAGATCTTCAATCATAGCAAGCAGAGGAGAAAAGAGATGAAATTTCTTGGCTGCTGTTTTGAGGGAGGTGTGGAAACTTAAAGGTAAGCTTTAATTTTTTTTTCTCTTGCTAATTTCTTTTGCTAATTTATTTTCTCTTACCTAGCTTTTCTAATCTCTATTGATAGATTCTAAGGAAGTAGCACATACTGAGACATCCTGTCTGATCAAGATTAGAAAGGAGGAAAGGATCCCTTCAATTACTAGGAAGGTCGGCTACATTCTTCATCTCCACTTAGATACTAATTAGGCAATGTTTAACAATAATGCTATTTTTCTGCTATGTACATAGAACCATTGTTGCATAGTTTCCAATGAAAGTGCCTGGATTTTATGCTAATCTACTTCTTAAGCATCCTAAAAGAGAACTTGATGAGGTTACAACCTCTCTTGTCTCTTTCAACACCCAGAAAACAAAAAGGAAGATTAAGTTAGCAGGTTGATGGTTAACTATTTACTGAGGTTCCTATCGGGCATTAACTACAAGAAACCTCAAACAACATTTATTCTCACAACATTTGCTATTTAGATTTGACAAGAGTAAAATAACTTCACTTTCGACATGAAGTTAAAATAGAACAGATCTCACCTTTGCCGCTACTTTGTGTTCTATTAATGTTTGAAGTCTATCTTTTCTGGTCATGTTTTTCTGTTTTTTTTGGTACTCAGTGTAGGATATGTTTCTATGTATATTATAGAAACATCAACTAATATGGTCCACATGTTTGAGTGGAAAAAATATTAGGTTTGAAAATAGGACGAATTTTCTGTAGGTTAGTGATGTCATTGTTTGTGGCAGAGATATTTATATATATTCCATGCTATGGAAGATTTTGAGTGTCTCGAAGCAAAACTTAAATGCGCATAGAAGAAGAAAGTCGTCACAATGGGTACAAAAATAACTAGATTTTCTAATTAATCAAATAGTTAAGTTATTTTTTAAATAACTCAAAAATATGCAGAATAAAGTCATATATATAATATAAAAGGACACATTTATTTCTTTGAGTGTTCACCTAAACAAAAAACTTAATTAATTTATGCCTAATAATATTTATAAATTAACTTTGAGTTTAATAATAAATATATAAAATTCATTCTATTTAGAGTACTATTTAATAACTTTACTGTGAGATGAAACTTTAAACTTATACTTAAAATATTTTAAAGAGAAATAGAAAAATTTAAAATCTTTTTATAGATGAATTTTGGAGAAGAATGACTTATCACAAATGACAACGAGATTTTCTTTTTACTATAAGATAATTCGTTATCTAAAATTATTATTTCAAACTTAAGCTAAACCAACTAAACTATTTAATAAATGGTCACAAAGTTTAGTGAAGATAAATACGTAAAAGGTAGACACAAAAATTTAAAAATACAGAATGATCAATTTATGTTACACTGTCGAATTTTTTTTAACGAAGTAATTAAATGAAGTAAATGAAGATGAATATCTAATTACATATGAATTGAAACTATAAAATCGCCAAGGACTAAGGAGAAACAAAGATAAGAAGATGGGAAGAGAGTAGTTATAGAACCTTGGCGAGTTTGATTTCATATTCGAGTTCATGAAATCTGTTGTTAAAATCAATAAAGGTGTTAACTTTTTGAGAAAAGAGAGAAAGAGAGAGAACGAGGAAGAGATTTTTATTTAAATTGATCTCAACCTCCAACAAAGGCAAAACCGTAACTTTACATATCAATTTATGGCATAGCATAATTGGATCAAAACCGCTGGCATTTGTGAATGATTTTTTAAAAACGGTGGCACTATTGGTAGTTTCCCATAAAAATTATATATTTTCCTTAATAGGCCAAAGTCGGTGTCGTTTTGTTTTGGGACCCTTCTCCTCTATTTCTTCTCCTTTCTTTATTCAGCAGTCATCACTACTTTGCCTACTCATACACGCACGTAAGATCTTTAACACAATATTTCCCACATTTTCTCCATCTTCTTCCTGTAAACAAATTTCTGAAACCCTGTTACTATAATGCTGAATTTCTATTGAAAATCGAGCTGTTTAAAGTTTGGGTATTTTAAGTTTTCAATTTTTTTTCCTGTTATACAGGATCTTCAGTCATGGCAAGCAGAGGATAACAGAGATGGAATTTCTTGACTGATGTTTGGAGGGAGGTGTGAAAACTTAAGGGTAAGCTTTGGTTTTCTATTCTCTTGCTAATTTCTTTTCTCTTACGTAGCTTTTGTAATCTCTATTGATAGATTCTAAGGAAGTAAAGGATACTAAGACATCCTGCCTGATCGAGATTGGAAAGGAGGAAAGGACCCCTTCGGTTAATAGGAAGGTCAGCTACATTCTTTATCTACACTTAGATTCTAACAAGGCAATGTTTAACAATAACGTTGTTTTCCTACTATGTACAGAGAACCATTGTTGCATCGTTTTCAATGAAAATGCCTAGACTTTATGCTAAGTTACTTCTTAAGTATCCTAAAAGAGAACTTTATGAGGTTACAATCTCTCCTTTCTCTATCAACACCCAGAAAACAAAAAGGTAGATTAAGTTAGCAGCTGGATGATTAACTATTTATCGAGATTTTTGTCGGACATTAACATTAAGAAACCTCTCACAACATTTATTCTCACAACATCTACTATTTAGATCTGACATGAGCATAATAACTTCACTTTCGATATGAAGTTAAAATAGAATAGATCTCACCTCTGCGCTACTTGTGAGTTCTATTAATACTTGAAGTCTAGCTTCTCTGGTCATGTTTTTCTGTCTTTTTCTGCTATTGAATGTAGGATTTGTTTCTATGTATATTATGGAAACATCAACTAATCTGGTCCACATATTTGAGAGGAAAAAAATTAGGTTTGAAAATAGGACGAATTTTTGGTAGGTTAGTGATGTGATTATTTGTGCCAAAGATCTATCTTCCATGCTGTGGAAGATTTTTTTCTGTCTCGAGGCAAAACATAAACGCGTGTATAAGGAGAACGTCGTCACAATTGGTACAAAAATAACATGATTTTCTAACTAATCAATAGTTAGGTTATTTTTATAAATTACCGAAAAATACGCAGAATAAAGTCATATATAATATAAAAGCACACATTTATTTCTTTGAGTGTTCACCTAAGCAAAACCATTTTTTAATTAATTTAAACATAACTATATTTATAAATTAAATTTGAGTTTAGTTATACCTATCTAAAATTCATTTTATTTAAACTACTGTTTAAATCTTTTAGAGTAAGAAGAAACTTTAAACTGACACTTAAAATATTTTAAAGAGAAACATAAAAATTCAAAATCTTTTCATAGATGAATTTTGGAGAACAATTACTTATCACAAAAGACAACGAGATTTTCTTTTTACTATAAGATGATTCGGTATGTAAATTTTTTATTTCAAACTTAAGCTAAACCAGCTAAATGGTCACAAAGTTTATACTTAAAAGGTAGACACAAAAATTTAAAAATATAAAGTGATCAATTTATGTTATACTATCGAATTTTTTTAACAAAGTAATTAAATGAACTTAATGAAGATGGATATTTAATTACAAATGAATTGAAACTCTAGAATTTCCAAGGATTAAGTAGAAACAAAGATAAGAAAATGGGAACAGAATGGTTGTAGAACCTTGCGAGTTTGATTTCATCTTCGAGTTCATGGAATCTGTTGTTGAAAATAATAAAGGTGTTTATATTCTGAGAAAGGAGAGAATGAGAGAGAGAACCATGATGATATTTTTTTTAATTGATCTCAACTTTCTATAAGGGCAAAACTATCATTTTACAAATCAATTTATGGCATATCAGAATAGGATCAAAACGATGGCATTTGTGAATCATTTATTAAAAAATGGTGGCACAATTTATAATTTCCCATAGAAAAATATATATTTGCCTAAATAGGACAAAGTCGATGTCGCTTTGTTTTAGAACCCTTCTCCTCTATTGCTTCCCCTTTCTTTATTCAGCAGTCAACAATGATTCTCCTACTCATACACGCACGTAAGGTCTTCAACACAACATTTCCCATATTTTCTCCATCTTTTTCGTGTAAACAAATATTTGAAACCATGTTACTATAATGCAAAATTTCTACTGAAAATCAAGCTGTTTAATGATTGGATTTCTAGGTCTTCAATTTTTTTTTCTTCTGATAATGGTTTTCAATAATAGCAAGCAGAGGAGAAGAAATATGGAATTTCTTAGTTGTTGTTTGGAGGGAGATATGGAAACTTAAGGGTAAGCTTGAGTTTTCTTTTCTCTTGCTAATTTATTTTCTCTTACGTAGCTTTTTTTAGTCTCTATTTATAGATTCTTGGGAAGTAGCAGATATTGAGACATCCTATCTGATCGAGATTGGAAAGGAGGGAAGGACGCATTCGATTACTAAGAAGGCCAGTTACATTCTTCATTTACACTTAGATTCTAATTAGGCAATATTTAACAATAAAACTATTTTTCTACTATGTATAGAGAACCATTGCTGCATCATTCCCAATGAAAGTGCATGGACTTTATGCTAAGTTACTTCTTAAACATCCTAAAAGAGAACTTGATATGGTTACAACCTCTTTTGTCTCTTTCAACACCTAGAAAACAAAAAAGAAGATTAGTTAGCAGCTGGATGGTCAACTATTTACAAGAAACCTCAAACAACATTTATTCTCACAACATCTACTATTTAGATTTGACAAGAGTAGCATAACTTCACTTTTGACATGAAGTTAAAAATAGAACAAATCTGACCTCTGCGCTACTTGTGAGTTCTATTAATGCTTGAAGTATAGATTCTCTGGTCATGTTTTTCTTTCCTTTTCTGCTACTGAATGTAGGATGTGTTTTTATATATATTATGGAAACATCAACTAATCTGGTCCACATATTTCATAGGGAAAAAATTAGGTTTGAAAATTGGACGAATTTTTGGTAGGTTAGTGATGTGGTTTTCTGTGCCAGAGATATATCTTTCATGCTATGGAAGATTTTTTTCTGTCTCGAAGCAAAACATAAACGTGCGTATAAGGAGAAAGTCGTCACAATGAGTACAAAAATAACATGATTTCCTAATTAATAAAATAGTTAGGTTATTTATTTAAATTACTGAGAAAATATGTAAAATAAAGTCATATATATTATAAAAACACACATTTATTTCTTTGAGTGTTCACCTAAGCAAAAAAAGTTTTTGATTAATTTATACATAACTATATTTATAAATTAAATTTGAGTTTAGTTATAACTATCTAAAATTTATTTAAAATACTATTTAAATATTTTAGAGTGAGAAGAATCTTCAAACTGATACTTAAAATATACTAAAGAGAAACATAAAAATTCAAAATTTTTTCATATATGAATTCTGAAGAACAATGACTTATCACAAAAGAAAACGAGATTTTCTTTTTACTATAAGGTGGTTCGGAATGTAAAATTATTACTTCAAACTTAAGCTAAAAAATCTAAATGGTCACAAAGCTTAATGAAGATGAATACTTAAAAGGTAGACACAAATATTTTAAAATATAGAATGATCAATTTATGTTGCACTGTCGAATTTTTTTAGCGAAATGATTAAATGAACTTAATGAAGATGGATATCTAATTACAGATGAATTAAAACTCTAGATTCGCCAAAGACTAAGGAGAAACAAAGATAAGAAGAAGGGAAGAGAGTAGTTATAGAACCTTGGCGAGTTTCATTTCATCTTCGAGTTCATGGAGTGTGTTGTTGAAAATAATAAAGTTGTTAATTTTATTAGAAAGGAGAGAAAGAGAACCAGGAAGATTTTTTTTTAATTGATCACAACCTCCATTAAGGGCAAAACCGTCACTTCATATATCAATTTATGACATGTCATAATTGGATCAAAATCGAAGGCATTTGTGAATCATTTTTAAAAAACGATGGCACAATTTGTAATTTCTCATAAATAAATATATATATATATATATATATATATATGTATATATATGCTTAATAGGCCAAAGTTGGTGTCGTTTTGTTTTAGGACCCTTCTCCTCTATTTCTTCTCCTTTCTTTATTCAGCAGTTATCACTGCTTCTCCTACTCATACACGCACGTAAGATCTTCAACACAACATTTTCCATATTATCTCCATCTCTTTCCTGTAAACAAATTTTTGAACTGTGTTACTATAATTCTGAATTTCTACTAAAAATCAAGCTGTTTAAAGTTTGGGTTTTTAGGTCTTCATTTTTTTTCTGCTAATCATGGTCTTCAATAATGGCAAGCAGAGGAGAAAAAGATGGAATTTCTTAGCTGCTGTTTGGAGGGAGGTATGAAAACTTAAGGGTAAGTTTTGGTTTTCTTTTCTCTTGCTAATTTAATTTCTCTTACGTAGCTTTTTTTAATCTCTATTGATATTCTAAAGAAGTATCAGATACTGAGACATACTACCTGATCTAGATTGGAAAGGAGGAAAGGAACCCTTCGATTACGAGGAAGGTCAACGACATTATTCATCTACACTTGATTCTAATTAGGCAATATTTAACAATAAAACTATTTTTCTACTATGTAAGAACCATTGCTACATCGTTTTCAATGAAAGTGAATGGACTGTATGTTAAGTTACTTCTTAAGCATCCGAAAAGAGAAGTTGATGAGGTTACAACCTCTCTTGTCTGTACCAACACCCAGAAAATAAAAAGAAAGATCAGCTCGATGGTTAATTATTTACAAGAAACCTCAACCAACATTTATTCTCACAACATCTACTATTTAGATTTGACAGGATCATAATAACTTCACTTTCGACATGAAGTAAAAATTGAACAGATCTCACCTCTGTTCTACTTGTTAGTTCTATTAATACTTGAAGTCTAGCTTCTTTGGTCATGTTTTTCGGTCTTTTTCTGCTACTGAATGTAGGATGTATTTCTATGTATAATATGGAAACATCAACTAATTTGGTCCACATATTTCAGAGGGAAAAAATTAAGATTGAAAATAAGACGAATTTTTGGTAGGTTAGTGATGTGATTGTCTGTGTTAGAGATATATCTTCCATGCTATGGAAGATTTTTTTTCTATCTCGAAGCTAAACATATACGCGCGTATAAGGAGAAAGTCTTCATAATGGATACAAAAATAACATGATTTTCTAATTAATCAAATTGTTTGGTTATTTATTTAAACTACTGAGAAAGTATGCAGAATAAATTCATATATATAATATAAAAGCACACGTTTATTTCTTTGAGTGCTCACCTAACCAATTTTTTTAAAAATTAATTTATACATAGCTATATTTATAAATTAAATTTGAGTTTAATTATAAAGATCTAAAGTTCATTCTATTTAGATTATTATTAAAATATTTTAGAGTGAGAAGAAACTTTAAACTAATACTTCAAATATATGAAAGAAAACATAAAAATTAAAATCTTTACATATATGAATTTTGAAGAACAATGACTTATCAAAAAGACAACGAGATTTTATTTTTTATTTAAACTTAAGCTAAACCAGCTAAATGGTCACAAAGTTTATTGAAGATAAATACTCAAAAGGTAGACACAAAAATTTAAAAATACAGAAAGATCAATTTCTTTTACACTGTCGAATTTTTTTAATGAAGTAATTAAATGAACTTAATGAAGATTGATATCTTATTACAGATGAATTGAAACTCTAGAATCGCCAAGGACTAAGGAGAAACGAAGATAAGAAGATGGGAAGAGAGTAGTTATAGAACCGTGGCGAGTTTGACTTCATTTTCGAGTTCATAGAATCTGTTGTTGAAAATAATAAAGGTGTTAATGCTCTGAAAAATGAGAGAAAGAGAGAGAACCAGGAAGATACTTTTTTTTAAAATTGATCTCTACCTCCAATGAGGGCAAAACCATCGTTTAACATATCAATTTATGGCATATCATAATTTGTGAATCATTTTTTAAAAACGGTGGCACAATTTGTAATTCCTACAAAAAATATATATTTGGCTTGATAGGCCAAAGTCGGTGTCGTTTGTTTGAGACCCTTCTCCTCTATTTCTTCCCCTTTCTTTATTCAGCAGTCATCATTGCTTCTCCTACTCATACACGCACATAAGATCTTCAAAATTATATTTCCCATATTTTCTCCATCTTCTTCCTGTAAATTTTTTTTGAAACCTTGTTACTACAATGTTGAATTTCTACTGAAAATAAAGCTGTTTAAAGTTTGAGTTTTTAGGTCTTCAATTTTTTTCTGCTAATCATGGTCTTCAAAGCAGAGGAGAACAAAGATGGAATTTCCGATCTGCTGTTTGGAGGAGGTATGGAAACTTAAGGGTATGCTTTGGTTTTCATTTTTCTTGCTAATTTATTTTCACTTACGTAGCTTTTTTAATCTCTTTTGATAGATTCTAAAGAAATAGCATATACTGAGACATCATGCCTGATCGAGATTGGAAAGGAGAAAAGGACCCCTTCAATTACTAGGTTGGTCAGCAACATTCTTCATCTACACTTACATTCTAATTAGGCAATGCTTAACAATAAAACTATTTTTTTACTATGTACATAGAACCACTGCTACATTATTTCCAATGAAAGTGCATGGAATTTATGCTAAGTTACTTCTTAAGCATCCTAAAAGAGAACTTGATGAGGTTACAACTTCTCTTGTCTCTTTCAACACCCAGAAAACAAAAAGAAAGATTAAGTCATTAGTTAGATGGTCAACTATTTAAGTTAGCAGCTGGATGGTCAAGTATTTACAAGAAACCTTAAACAACATTTATTCTCACAAAATCTACTATTTAGATATAACAGGAGCATAATAACCTCACTTTCGACATGAAGTTAAAATAAAACAGATCTCACCTCTGCGCTACTTGTGAGTTCTATTAATGCTTGAAGTCTAGCTTCTTTGGTCATGTTTTTCTGTCTTTTTCTGCTACTAAATGTAGGATGTGTATCTATGTATATTATGGAAACATCAACTAATGTCGTCCACATATTTCAGAGGGAAAAAATTAGGTTAAAAATAGGACGAATTTTTGGTAGGTTAGTGATGTGATTGTCTTTGCCAGAGATATATCTTCCATGCTATGGAAGATTTTTTTCTATCTCGAAGCTAAATATAAACGCGCGTATAAGTAGAAACTCGTCATAATGGATACAAAAATAACATGATTTTTTAATTAATCAAATAGTTAAGTTATTTATTTAAATTACTAAGAAAATATACAAAATAAATTCATATATATATATATATAATATAAAAGCACACATTTATTTCTTTGAGTGTTCACCTAACCAAATTTTTTTTAATTATTTTATAGATAACTATATTTATTAACTAAATTTGAGTTTCGTTATAACTATCTAAAGTTCATTCTATTTAAAGTACTATTTAAATACTTTAGAGTGAGAACAAACTTTAAACTAATACTTAAAATATGTTAAAGAGAAACAGAAAAATTCGAAATCTTTTCATATATGAATTTCGAAGAACAATGACTAATCATAAAAGACAACTAGATTTTCTTTTTACTATAAGATAATTCGGTATGTAAAATTATTACTTCAAAATTAAGCTAAACCAGCTAAATGTTCACATAGCTTAATGAACTCTGATACGTAAAAGGTACACAAAAAATTTAAAAAATACAGAATGATCAATTTATGTTACAGTGTCGATTTTTTTTAACGAAGTAATTAAATGAACTTAATGAAGATTGATATCTTATTACAGATGGGTTGAAACTCTAGAATCGCCAAGGATTAATGACAAACAAAAATAAGAAGATGGGAAGAGAGTAGTTATAGAACCTTAGTGAGTTTGATTTCATCTTTGAGTTCATAGAATCTGTTGTTGAAAATAATAAAGGTGTTAATGCTCTGAAAAATGAGAGAAAGAGAGAGAACCAAGAATATTTTTTTAAATTGATCTCAACCTTCAATAAGGGCAAAACTGTCACTTTATATATCAATTTATGGTATATCATAATTGGATCAAAACCAATGGCATTTGTGAATAAGTTTTTAAAAACGGTGACACAATTTGGTTAATTTCCTATAAAAAAATATATATTTGGCTTAATAGGCCATAGTCGGTGTTGTTTGTTTTGGGACCCTTCTCCTCTATTTCTTCCCTTTTCTTTATTCAGCAGTCATCACTGCTTCTCCTACTCATACACGCATGTAGGATCTTCAACATAATATTTCCCATATTTCCTCCATCTTCTTCTTGTAAATTTTTTTTTGAAACCAAACTGTTGAAAGTTTAAAGTGTACTGTAATGCTGAATTTCTACTGAAAATCAAGCTGTTTAAAGTTTGGGTTTTTCAGGTCTTCAATTTTTTTTTCTGCTAATCATGGTCTTCAATAATGGCAAGTATAGGAGAACAAAAGATGGAATTTCTGAGCTGTTGTTTGGAGGGAGGTATGGAAACTTAAGGGTAAGCTTTGGCTTTCTTTTCTCTTGCTAATTTATTTTCACTTACGTAGCTTTTTAATCTCTATTGATAGATTCTAAGGAAATAGCAGATACTGAGACATCCTGCCTGATCAAAATTAGAAAGGAGAAAAGGACCCCTTCGATTACTAGGAATGTCAGCTACATTCTTCATCTACACTTACATTCTAATTAGGCAATGTTTAACAATAAAACTATTTTTCTACTATGTACAGAGAACCATTGCTGCATCGTTTCCAATAAAAGTGCATGGACTTTATGCTAAATTACTTCTTAAGCATCCTAAAAGAGAACTTGATGAGGTTACAACCTCTCTCTTCTCGTTCAACACCCAGAAAACAAAAAGAAAGATTAAGTTATCAGCTGGATGGTCAACTATTTAAGTTAGCAGCTGGATGGTCAACTATTTACAAGAAACCTTAAACAACATTATTCTCACAAAAACTACTAGTTAGATTTGACAGGAGCATAATAACTTCACTTTCGACACGAAGTTAAAATAAAACATATTTCACCTATGCGCTACTTGTGAGTTCTATACTTGAAGTCTAGCATCTCTGGTCATGTTTTTTTTCTCTTTTTCTGCTACCGCATGTAGTATGTGTTTCTATGTATATTATGGAAACATCAACTAATCTGGTCCACGTATTTCAGAAGGAAAAAATTAGATTTGAAAATAGGATGAAATTTTTTGTAGGTTAGTGATGTGATTATCTATGCCAGAGATATATTTTCCATACTATGGAAGATTTTTCCTGTCTCGAAGCAAAATATAAACACGCGTATGAGGAGACAGTCGTCACAATGGGCATAAAAATTACATGATTTTCTAATTAATCAAATATTTAGGTTATTTATTTAAAATACTGAGAAAGTATGCAGAATAAAATCATATATATAATTTAAATGCATACAATTTTTTCTTTGAGTGTTCTCCTAAGCACTTTTTTTAAATTAATTTATACATAACTATATTTATAAATTAAATTTGAGTTTAGTTATAACTATCTAAAATTCATTCTATTTAAAATACTATTTAAATATTTTAGAGTGAGAAGAAACTTAAAACTGATACTTAAAATATATTAAAGAGAAACATAAAAATTCGAAATCTTTTCATATATGAATTTTGAAGAACAATGACTTATCATAAAAGACAACGAGATTTTCTTTTTACAATAAGATAATTCGATATGTAAAATTATTACTTCAAAATTAAGCTAAACCAGCTAAATGGTCACATAGCTTAATGAACTCAGATACGTAAAAGGTACACACAAAATTTAAAAAATACAGAATGATCAATTTATGTTACAGTGTCGATTTTTTTTAACGAAGTAATTAAATGAACTTAATGAAGATTGATATCTTATTACATATGGGTTGAAACTCTAGAATCGCCAAGGATTAAGGACAAACAAAAATAAGAAGATGGGAAGAGAGTAGTTATAGAACCTTAGTGAGTTTGATTTCATCTTCGAGTTCATAGAATTTGTTATTGAAAATAATTAAGGTGTTAATGTTCTGAAAAATAAGAGAAAGAGAGAAAACCATGAAGATATTTTTTAAATTGATCTCAATCTCCAACAAGGGTAAAACCATCACTTTACATATCAATTTATGGCATATCTAAATTGGATTAATAGGCCTAAGTCGGTGTCGTTTTGTTTTGGGACCCTTCTCCTCTATTACTCCCCCTTTCTTTATTCAGCAATCATCACTGCTTCTCCTCCTCATACACGCATGTTAGATCTTCAACACAATATTTCCCATATTTTCTCCATCTTCTTCCTATAAACAAAATTTTGAAATCCTGTTACTATAATGCTAAATTTCTACTGAAAATCAAGCTGTTTAAAGTTTGGATTTTTAGTTCTTCAATTTTTCGGTCGTCAATCATGGCAAGCAGAGGATAACAAAGATGGAATTTATGAGCTGCTGTTTGGAGCGAGGTATAGAAACTAAGGGTAAACTTTTGTTTTCTTTTCTCTTGCTAATTTATTTTCTCTTACGTTGCTTTTGTAATCTCTGTTGATAGATTCTAAGAAAGTAACAGATACTGAGACATCATGCCTGATCGAGATAGGAAAGGAGGAAAGGACCACTTCGATTACTAGGAAGGTCAACTACATTTTTCATCTACAATTAGATTTTAATTAGACAATGTTTAACAATAACACTATTTTTCTACTATGTACAAAGAACCATTGCTGCATCATTTCCAATGAAAGTTCATCGACTTTATGCTAAGTTACTTCTTAAGCATCCTAAAAGAGAACTTGATGAGGTTATAACCTCTCTTGTCTCTTTCAATACCCTGAAAAAAAGAAAGATTAAGTTAGTAGCTGGATGGTCAACTATTTACAAAAAACCTCAAACAACATTTATTCTCACAACATCTACTTTTTAGATTTGACAGGAGCATAATAACTTCACTTTTGACGTGAAGTTAAATAGAACAGATCTCACCTCTGCGCTACTTTTGAGTTCTATTAATGTTTGAAGTCTATCTTCTCTAGTCATGTTTTTCTGTCTTTTTCTGCTACTGAATGTAGGATGTGTTTCTACGTATATTATGGAAACATCAACTAATCTGGTCTACATATTTAGAGGGAAAAATTAGGTTTGAAAATAGAACGTATTTTTGGTAGGTTAGTGATGTGATTCTCTGTGCAAGAGATATATCTTCCATGCTATGGATGATTTTTTTTTGTCCCGAAGCAAAATATAAACACGCGTATAACGAGAATGTCATCGCAATGGATACAAAAATAACATGATTTTCTAATTAATCAAATAGTTAGGTTATTTATTTAAAATAATGAGAAAATATGCAGAATAAAATCATATATATAATATAAATGCACACAATTATTTCTTTGAGTGTTCACTTTAGCAAAAAAAATTAATTAATTTATACATAACTAGATTTATAAATAAAATTTGAGTTAAGTTATAACTATCTAAAATTTATTCTATTTTACTATTTAAATATTTTAGAGTGAGAAAAAAGTTTAAACTGATACTTAAAATATGTTAAAGAGAAACAAAAAATTTAAAATATTTTTATTTATGAATTTTGAAGAACAATGACTTATGACAAATGACAACGAGATTTTCTTTTTACTATAAGATGATTCAATATGTAAAATTATTACTTCAAACTTAGGTTAAACCAGCTAAATGGTCACAAAGCTTAATGAAGATAAATACGTAAAAGATAGACACAAAAATTTAAAAATACAGAATGATCAATTTATGTTACACTATCGAATTTTTTTAACGAAGTAATTAAGTGAACTTAATGAAGATGGATATCTAATTACAGATGAATAACTCTAGAATCACCAAGGACTAAGGAGAAGCAAAGATAAGAAGATGGGAAGAGAGTAGTTATAGAACCTTGGCGGGTTTGATTTTATCTTCGAGTTTATGGAATCTGTTGTTGAAATTTATAAAGGTGTTAATATTCCGAGAAAGGAGAGAAAGAGAGAGAACCAAGAAGTTTTTTTGAAAATTGATCTCAACCTCCAACAAGGGCAAAACCATCATTTTACATATCAATTTATGGCTTATCTGAATTGGATCAAAACCGATGGCATTTGTGAGTCATTTTTTAAATATGGTGGCACAATTTGTAATTTTGCATAAAAATATATATATTTGTATTAATAGGCCAAAGTCGGTGTCATTTTGTTTTGGGACCCTTCTCCTCTTTTCTTCACCTTTCTTTATTCAGTAGTCATCACTGTTTCTCCTACCCATACAAGCACGTAAGATCTTCAACACAAGATTTCCCACATTTTCTTCATCTTCTTCCTGTTAACCAATTTTTTGAAACCATGTTACTATAATGCTGAATTTCTAATTAAAATTAAGTTGTTTAAAGTTTGGGTTTTTAGGTCTTCAATTTTTTTTCTGCTAAATATGGTCTTCTATCATGGCAAGCAGAGGAGAACAAAGATGGAATTACTTGTTTGCTTTTTGGAGGGAGGTGTGGAAACTTATTGGTAAGCTTTGGTTTTCTTTTCTCTTGCTAATTTCTTTTCTCTTACAAAGCTTTTGTAATCTCTATTGATAGTTCTAAGGAAGTAGCAGATACTGAGACATCCTGCCCGATCGAGATTTGAAAGGAGGAAAGGACCAATTCGATCACTAGGAAGGTCGATTACATTCTTCATATACACTTAGATTCTAAATAGACAATGTTTAATAATAACGCTATTTTCTACTATGTACAGAGAACCATTATTGCATCGTGTCCAATGAAAGTGCTTGGACTTAATGTTAAGTTACTTCGTAGGCATCCTAAAAGAGAACTTGATGAGATTACAACGTCTCTTGTCCCTTTAAACATCCAGAAAATAAAAAGGAAGATTAAGTTAGCAGCTAGATGGTTAACTATTTACTAAGGTTCCTGCAGACATTAACTACAAGAAACCTCAAACAACATTTATTCTCAGAACATCTACTATTTCGGCTTATGCGCTACTTGTGCGTTTAAGTTAAAACTTGAAGTCTATCTTCTCTGGTCATGTTTATTTTTCTTTTTCTGCTATTAAATGTAGGCTTTGTTTCTATTAATTTATGTTACACTGTCGATTCTTTTTAATGGAATAATTAAATGAACTTAATGAAAACGGATATTTTAAAAGGACACATCTAACTACTCTAAAAGTTACTTAAAATGTCACTAAAAGTTAAAGAATATATAGTTTTTTACTTCGTTTTTTCTAGATATTATAATTTTGGATTCAAAATAAATTATGATTCAAAGTTAAAATGCTTATTTTATGGAAGTTCATAAGAAAAAAGAAAAGAGGCTTGCAATTTATGTTTACGTAGATATTGAAATTTCAAATTTAAACACAAAGAATAAAAACTATGTAGTTTTTTATTGTATTTTTATGGGATATAAAAAAAATACAAAATAGTGATATGTGATTTAGATACTATATATTACATAGAAGTTTTATGAGATGTTATGTGTTTGAAGCATCCTAAAATTTACGAGAATGACAATGTTGAAATTGCAGTACAAAGCTGACGTCTAAAAAATGATGGATAATTGTAAGAGATAATAAAAAATCATCAATTAAATTTTTAACCACCTTAAAGTTGAATTTAACTTTTCTTTTATCTTATTTTCCTTGTTATTCAAAGTTAAATTATATTTTTTTGACCATCTCACAAAATCAAAGAACCTTTTATTGGTTTTCTAACAAATTTACTAAAAATGATTAAAATTATGGATGAAAACTAACGTTCTATAGATTTATGATAAGCCAAATATTACAACAAAACAAATATCTAAACCTTTTATCATTAAAAAGTGAAATTAAATCACATGACCTTAGTAAAAATATTTTTCAAATATATCAAAAGTATATACAACTATATTTTAATTTGCCAATAATCAGTCAAAAAATAAATTTATAATTTATGATCTTTATAATTTTTCAAAAGTTAGAACCTAAAGTTAATGTAGAATGTGATTACATATTTTTACTTTTATGAAAATTAATTTTGGCACATCACTTAAAAATTATCAACATTTAAAAATTGAAACACAAACATAATGGAGTAAGCTCAAAATGGAGTTTAGTTACTTTCTAATGTGGTCCAACCCCACTTCATTCTCAACTCCAAAAATGAGTGAAAATTAAGATTACTCCACAAATAGAGTAATTTTATTTATCGCTCCATTTTGGAATAATCTTTTTTGAGTTAGAAATATAATTGAATTATAGCAAAACCCCTCCATTTTAGTGTGGAGTAAAAAATAGTATAATACATTGGAAATGCTCTAATAATTTTGAAATTAATTGCCCCTATGTATAACACGCCTTAAACGAACAATTTATAATTTCTTTCTTTTTAATTATGATTACATATTTTCTTCACATTTTGATGCTGATCTTTTTGTACCTTTGGTGTGCAATTGGTTTGAATCCTAATTTTATAATTCTCCCACTGTAGACATAGTTTGACACATGTCTCCACTCTTGGAAAAAGAATTGAGCATAATGTTCCAAGTTATCAAGTCATATTTGATCGATTATCTTACTTGCATAGAAATATTGCTAGCTAATATTTTTCTGATCTAACATTGCCACTAATAATATGGCAAAAAGATTTGGTACCCAGATTGAGGAAGATGTATTAACATAGCCAATTTCTTTTCATATCATTTGTCAATACATCCATCAGCGTCGTTTCCCCTGCATCTTGACTAAAAACGAAATTTCTTTCGTAATTTATGTACTAGAAGTCTGGTGTTACAGAAGTCTCATGTTCGTATAACACATTACCATACATATTTATAGATTAGTGAAAACTGAAACACAACATTTCAATCTCTAAAAATATCTTTGTTATATAATAAATTGAAACATAATTTGGCACATTATTTAAAAGATATCAACATTTAAAAAGTGAAAACAAAATATAGTAGTATTAAATATATCTCGAACTTTCAAATTTAAGTAAAAAGCCCAAACTTTTAAGTATATAATTTTAATCCCTAACTTTTGATTTTTACCAAAACAAAAAACGAACTTTCGTTGACCATGCCATTTAAGACCCGAGAATAGTCAACCGTTAAGTACCCCTTAACATCGTTAGTCTTCTAAACAACTTCGTGCCCCAAATCAATAAAACGACAACATATAAAAAACGCTTCTTTTCTGTCTCTCTCTCGTTGCCTCTGATTCTTCACCTAGCTTGTTTCAAATACCCTTAGCTCTTTCATTATGCATTACAAAGCAACTAATAAAACAAAACTCATCATCATTTGATAATGAAGAAAATCTTTTTCAAAGTGAGTAATCATTGCTGGCTCAAGTATTCTTAAGAAAATATCCATTACGAAAAACAGAAACTTTATGTATTAACCAATGACAGCCAAAGCCACTTTCAATGATAATGATACCCTTTCTAATACAAAAGATTTTGTAATACATGTTTCAGATAAAACATGTACTAAAGTTTCTTCGTTGACAGTCATCGCCACTGACATCCTCACGCTCGTCATATGCGTCGTGGTCCTCAACGACTCTGCTATCTTCAACTATAACACTTGACTCATCCACAACGGTCATAGCATTCCACAGTCTCGTTTTAAGTTGTTTCCTTCTCTGTACCAAATGAATGAATCAAATAACAAGACATAAGTGAGCTGCAAAAATCGAATATGCGGGGTTACAAGTCTGAGAAATCAAGTGAGTTGAAGAGATCGATTATGTGAAATTGAATATCACAAACAAATAAAAAGAATTTCGAAGACAAGGCTTACCTGGAGTATAGAGATTACAAGCTCACAAGAACTGAGAAGAAGAAGTGAAGAATCAAAAACAACGAGAGAGAGAGACAAAGAGAAGAAGCGTTTTTGATAATTTGCGATAAGGGATTTAAGTTATAATTGGAGATTTTTTGGAATACGACCACAATTGTTGATTTGGGGTAGTTTAATTAACTTTGAAAATGATATCATGTAGAGGATTAATGGTGTTTAGGGGTAATTAAAAATTGATTATTCTCGGATCTTAAACGGTATGGTCAATGAAAGTTGAGAGTTTGTTTTCGTAAAAATCAAAAGTTAGGAATTAAATGATCTAGATAAAAGTTAGAAATTCTTTTAGTCTAAATTTGAAAATTTGAGATTTAAGTGACATTTTCTCCTTTTCTAATATTGATAAGTTCGAAATTAATTGCCCATATGCCAAAACACAATTTTTTTTCCTGCTGAAACTCATTTCATTAAGCTGGTAGCGAACTTTCCGCCAGGGAAAGCCGACTAGGGACCAAAGAGCTTACATGGGTAGATAAATCTTTTTCTACATTTCTTTCATGATGCATGTTACATTCAAGATCATATGCAAGGTTGGATGATTAGACAGGATAAACAAAATAATGATCTCAACTTACTAAGCCAAAATGAATCCACAATCCCTCAACATCATGTTTCTTTCATGGTTGCATCTCCTGAATTGTGGCATTGCCAACTAGGTCATCCTTCTATTTCTAGAGTTCAAACTTTATCTTCAAATTTAAAAGTCCCATCAAATCTTTTTCAGTATTTCATTGTAAAGTTTGTCATTTTTCAAAACAAAAACAATTGCCTTTTGTTTCCAATAATAAGATTTTTGAAGAACTTTTTACTTTGATTCATATTGAAATTTGGAGTCCTTTTCATGTTACTTGTATAAACGGTTAAGGAAATTTTCTTACTATTGTTGATGATTACACTAGATCAACTTGGATTTATTTCGTGCAAACTAAAAGTGAAGTCTCTACCTGTTTTTTTGAAGCTGATATCTACTCAATATGACATGACTGTTAAGAGTATTAGATCAGATAATGCTCTTGAATTACAATTTAAAGATTTGCAAGCAAAATTAGACATTTTTCGTTATCATTCGTGTGCATATACACATTAGTGAAACTCAGTTGTCAAAAAAAATATCAGCATTTTCTTAATGTTTATAGATCATTGTATTTTCAATATAATATTTCCTTAGCTTACTGTTAAGGTTGTTGCAACGACTACTTTTATGATAAATAGAACACCAACTCCTGTTCTGAATTGTAGATCCCCATATGAAGTTTAAAACAAGAAAATACCTTATTACGATTTTCTTAGAGTGTTTGGTTGTTTATGTTATGTCTCTACCCATACCAAAGATAGACATAAGTTTAATGAATGGTCGCCTTGTGTTTTTCTTGGATATGAATCAAGTGTCAAGGGTTACAAAGCTTTAGATCTTGAATACAATTATGTGTCTGTGAGTATGAATGTCATTTTTCATGAAACCATTTTTTTCTTTTTAGCAAAACAAAGATCAAAATGGTTTTCAATTAACAAAATATTGATTTTCTCATTTCTTTGATACTTCTCAAAATACAGAAAGTTCAAACAAAAATGTTTTTCTTTTATGAAAATTTTGTCTACAAACCCCCTGAGTCTACAACTATAACTGATATTGAACCAAAAATCACACACAACACTACTCATCCACTAGAAACATCCATTGATAACCAAACTCAGGCTCAAGATAATATGGAAAACACTCTAAGACCAGGCAGACATACCAAACCTCCTAGTTATCTTTCACAATACAATTGCTCTAATGTCGATTCAGATCCTTCCTCTTCCTCTCTTCATGGTACTGTCATCCTCTCTCTTTTCATTTGTCTTATGAAAAACTATCTCCTAGGTTTTGTATGTTCTATTTTGTTATTCTTGTTGAGAAAGAACATAAAACCTTAAAAAAAGTAGCTGAGATGACACAATTGTTTGATGCTGTGAACTTAGAGTTGGATACTTTAGTAGACACTTCAACTTGGGTAATCTGCTCTTTTCTAGAGGGTAAGCATCCAATAAGGTGTAAGTGGTTGTATAAACTAAAATATAAATCAGATGGTACCTTGTAAAGGTATAAAGTACTCCTACTAGCAAAGGGATACACTCAACAAGAAGGCATCGACTACAAAGACACTTTCGGTCCAAATGTGAAAATGAGTGTGGCTAGATTAATCTTTGGATTAGCTGTAATTGATGGCTGGAGCATTTCCCAAATGAATGTTACCAACGCCTTCTTGCATGGTGATCTTGAGGAGGAGATTTATATGCATTTGCCACCAAGTTACACACCAAGAGAGGGGGAGCAACTACTAGAGAAGCTTGTTTTTAAACTAATCAAGTCACTTTATGGTTTAAAACATGCTTCCCGACAATGGTTCCATAAGTTCTCTGGCGTTCTTCTTGCATATCATTTTATTCAGTCTTATGCAGATCCCACACTGTTTGTTAAGACATTAACTGATGGATTTGTTTCTCTACTCATTTATGCTGATGATATATACATGGTAAGCAACTCTAATGTGGCTGTAAATAAAGTCAAGAAGCTGTTAGCAAGAGAATTCAAGATGAAATACTTGAGTGTCCTCAGATACTTTCTTGGCTTAGAAGTTGCCAGATCAACAACTCAAATATCTTTTTCCCAACGGAAATATACACTTGAGCTACTAGAAATTTTTTGTTACCTTAGTTGTAAACATGTGCAAACACCTATGGAGTTAAACCTGAAGCTTTCTCAAGATGAAGGAGAAGAATTATCTGATCCTCTTTACTACATGAAGCTTATAGGCAAACTTATCTACCTTACTATCACAAGACCAGGTATTTTCTTTGTAGTGAACAAGCTCAACCAATACATGACACAACCAAGAAAATCTCATCTACTTGCTACACAGCGTATTCTCATATACTTTAAAGCAGACCTTGGTAAAGGTCTTTTTATTCAGCAGCCTCACATTTGACTTCAAGAGTTTTTGCTGATGATGATTGGGGTACATATTCTGACACAAGAAGGTCAATGACTGGTTTTTACATTTTTTTGGTGATTCTTTGATCTCTTGGAAAAAAAAAACAAGATATAGTTAGCAGGAGCTCTACATAGGCTGAGTACATGAGTATGGAACATACCATAAGTTAATTGATTTGGATATATAATTTATTGATAGATCTGAATATCCAATTGGCTGACACTATGGTCATGTATTGTGACAATGAAGTTGTCGTCTACATTGCCAATAATGTTTTTTTATCTTGAAAGGACCAAAAATATTGAAAGAGATTTCCATGTGGTTCGAGAACGTGTGGTCTCAGGTTTCATGAAGATATTACGTGTAGCTTCAAAACATCAGCTAGCATATTTGCTTACTAAACCACTTACGGCTTTGTAGTTCAAGTATCTTTTGTCCAAAATGGGAGTTCACAAGTTGTATTCCTAATCTTGAGGGGGAATATTAGCTTATATGGACTTGGCTTAGTATCGGTTTATCTACGTTTAGTTTATTTGATGGTTTACCATTGGATTCTAGCTGATGTATTTAAGGAACAATCTCTTTATTGTTAGACTTAATGAAGCTTTCTATAACAAACTAATTACTTGAAACCATTGGCTCAATCAATATTTTGGTTGTTGCTTTGGTTGTTTTGGTTCTTGGTAGCAATGATGTATTCTATTCTAATGGAGATTAAATTTTAACTTAATATAATTCAAGTTTAACAAAACAAACTTTGTATTTTCATATAGAAGCACGAGCAAGATAATATGTTGTAATTTCAAAAGTAGTTTAATAGAATCCATGGTAATTTTAAAAATTATTCAATAAGATTCTAATAATGCATCGAATTGTGATTTTCCATAGAATTATTGTAACACCCCGGTTCACCTGGCCAAGGTCCCTCCCGGATCTGTTAACTTTTCCAGTAACTTCCCCTTCGCAAACAATCTCCCAGAGCATTCTAATAAAACCTTAAATTAAACTCGAGTCTAAGAAAACATTCATCACAAGGACAAATCCATCTTATTGCTAGGGAGAGCTTCATATGTGAATGGAGTCTCCTAGCCATAGAAAATAACACAATAACTAAAGTACTAAAACTGAATCAAAACATGAGAAACGACTTAATTAGAAACCCGGTCCCAAATGAACAGTCCAGTTCCTCCGTCACCCGTCCAGCTGCTCGTCATACTCACCTGCAGGGGAC
>OVAN01002607.1:0-32655 GCA_900406275.1 Anastatica hierochuntica
ATTGCTTGTCTTATATCGAATTTGCTTATAATAATTCGGTTAATAGGACCAAAAAATACTCTCGGTTTCAGATTGTTTATGGTTTTAGTCCTTAGACGCCATTGGATTTATGGCCTTTACCTCTGAAAGAACAAGCTAATATTGATGGCAAAGCCAAGGCCGAGTTTGTTGTGTCTTTGCATGAACAGGTTAAACGGAACATTGAAGCTAGCGCGGAAGGCTATGCTAGACACGCCAATAAGAGGCGCAAAGAACTGATTCAGGAACCCGAAGACATGGTGTTGATTCGCCTCCGGAAAGACAGATTTCCAGAAGAGCGGGAGTCTAAGCTGAACAAGCGCACCGCGGGTCCATTTCAAGTGCTGGAACGGATCAACGACAATGCCTATAAAATCGATCTTCAAGGTAAGTTTGCTGTAAGTTCTACGTTTAATGTTGCTGACTTAATTCCTTTTCCTGTAGATGCTGCGGATTTGAGGGGAAATCCTTTTAAAGGAGGAGGGGATGATGCAATACAAGATGCTTCAGAGATTTAACTAGAGCTGAGTGATAGTGAAGACGAAGAGAGCTCGGACAATGAGCTGCTAGATTCGACTAAAGAGATAGAAGAAGGATCTGATCCATTCGTTCTATCCAAAGGTCCAGTTACCAGATCTAAGACAAAGAAGCTTCAAGAACAAATTGCCTTATTGGTTTATTCCGAACCAATTCAAATTGAAGATTAAGGAGCAGAACCGGAGTTAACCAAGTTTTATAATTATGCTGAATTACAATTGGTTTAGTTGAATTTGTATAGGGTTTTTATTTAAGTTTTAGACTTAGGATTTTAATTTGGGTCTGAAATTAAGCCCAATTAGACTAAGGAGGTCGAAAATTCCATCCCTTTTAGGAATATAATTTTCGACAACAATAGAGTAGTTTAGGGTTTTCTTTTCCTATAAAAGCTATCTAGTTTTCATTGTTTTAGGTTATCAAAGTTTTAATCAATAAAAGTTGTCTTTCAAAGTTTTCTCTCTTTTACACAAAAGTGAATCCTTGTTCTCCTTTGAACAACCAATTGCTGATAGAGTTAATTCTCTCCAAAGCGAAACCTGTTTCAGTATCGAATATAGAGTTAATTNCCTAATTATCGAATTTGACAGCTGTCTTTCGCAGATCCTGATCTAATTCAGTTCCGAAAGGTTATGTTTTCCAATTTCAGAGATCCAGGGTTGCATAACTATGTGAACCTTTGTTTTTCCTCAAGTAAAGGAAACAAAGATTAAGCCTACGCGAAAAGAAGTTTTAAAACCGAATGAATCTTATTCTATCAGTAAACCTTACTTTTGACTACTTTCCCTAACCATAAAGACTTAGGAAAGTTAGAAATTCTCCCCATGAATCTTTGCATGACCTCCCAAGCCTATCCATCTCCAAAATCTGAACCTACAAACTCATCATTCATGATAATAACTCTCTACATTCATTCAAGATAAACGTAAAACTTTTTCACCAAAGAACTCGTAATAAGGAATTCAGGCTAGGTATCCAAGGCTTTTAGTGGTGAGGCTCAGAGAGTTTCGGGTATCAAAAATTGCGCTAGGATGCAAGACATTATGAAAAATCACAAGAGAGAAAGAGTATATTGATATCCACGTCCCCTAATTACCCAAGCACAAACCACCAATCAAAAAGTAAACTATATACGTGCATTCTTCAGGGCGAATCCAATCAACAAAATAAAATACAAGTGCTAATTTCTAAACCAGATATGAAGAAAAAGAAAGCACTTTTTCATTTTTTCGATTTTTTATAGGTACAAACGAAAATCTAGTAGAAATTAGCAATACAACGACGTTTTTAAATTTTAAAACACCCATACAACATGAAGAAATGCAACATATCCATCTAAACCTCTAAAAAATCCAACACCGGAGAATCAGACACTCAAGACCGTGTCTAAATCACCTAAATTTTTCAATCCTACCTAACCAATTAGAAGGATCATGTCTACCCTATTCTCTCCATTGATTTGACACATGTGTGCATATAAGATCAAAAAGAAATGCATTGAGATTCAAGGAGGTAAGGTAAAGGGGTGGTGCCAAACTAAAGATGAGTCTGGTAACTCAGGATTACCAAAAAGAATGGTAGAAGAAATGGGGATGTAATCCTGAATGATGGGTTTGATTTCCTGATTTCAAGTTTCTGGATCAAAGCAATTAAGTTCATTAGTAGGCCAAATAAATAGAGTTAATAACACTTCAGACCAAAGTTTGAGTTCTAGAGATTTCTGGTGGGGAGTTTGGTCATGAGTTATTCTGGTTTGCCTGCGCTAAAAGCTCCAATGAAATGGTCAATGAGAATATAAATAAAGTGCAATGCGCAAAGATAATAGTCTGAAATCATCATCAAGCATAGATAATCCATAAAACTAAATCAATAAAACATAAAAGCTGACTCAAAACAACACACCAAAAGAAAAGAAAATACATAAGTAACCTCCCCCAAACTTATCTCACATCGTCTCGGTGTGAAATAAATATAAAGGATGGGTGAGAAATAAAAAAAAAACTAAAAAGAAATGAAATAAAAACTTACCAGTGGGTTGCCTCCCACTAAGCGCTTGTTTTAAGTCACGAGCTTGACTTTGGCTACGGGTGTTAATCATTAAAATCAACATGGTGGTCCAAGAATACATGGTTTTCAAGAAGATATCTAGATGTTTGAGGCATAGAAAAGTTAAACTCAGGATCATGATCATTCAAAGAACACAAATAATGAATGTCAAAACATATCTCATAGTAATCCCTAGCAAGCTTTTCTACTCTTAAGTCATCCACCCGGTGAGATTCAAATATCAAATCATAGCATTCATCAATGCAAGGTCTGTGACTATCTTCATAATCATGAATTTCAAAGGTTGAGTTGTACGTTGATATGGTGGAACCAAATATAGTACCTCTTTAAGTGCATGAGCCATATGTATTTCCATGGTTACGAGCTCTATGACTTCAAGTATTGCCCGATGTGTGAGAAGGCTTAATCGAATCATATCTGCTAAGGTACTCCTTTTTATTGTTGGATTTTCCTTGCTTTCTTCATCCAACCTCACTCTTTGTTCTTGTGTAAGCACACTTTCATCGAATTTTGGCTCTACATAGGACAACTTAAGTTTCTCCTCTTCTTCCAATGCTAGTGTTTTTCGAAGTGTTGCATCCTTTCTCTGAGGCCAATCTTTGTAATCCATGGCCATCAAACCTGCAAAGAAAAAGAGCTAAAGAACAAATTAGTAACAAATAAAAAAATGCCTTAGAAACGCAATAATCCAAAGCTCTAAGATGACCAATTGGTCACCGGCAACGGCGCAAAAAACTTGATAGCTCAGATTTTCACCCAAGAAAATCACGGCAAGCGAACAGTTAAGCACATTGTAGTGGTTTGGGATCGAATCCACAGAGACCAATGATCATACGAAAAGTTATAGATCAAACACGGACTAAAGCGAAAAGGAATAGATTGTTGGTGATGCTAAAATCAAAAAGAAAGCAAACAAAAGCAGAAAATTGAGTTGTAAATAAAGCTAGAAAAGATTGGGCACATGACGTTCTCAGGGAATTCAAATCATCATCATAGTCATGTTAATTAACAGGGAAATAGAATTAAGAACCATCTAGAACTCAAATCACTAATTTAGAATCAACCTACTTCCGAAGCGCTAATTCCCTATGTTATAGAATCCTAAAGACTAACTTCCGTTGAATTTCAGATTCTAAACATCCATTAGATTCAGCTTTGATAAGTTCACAAAGCGCAATAACATCAACTTTCGTTGGCTACGAACACTTTGCTCGTTTAACACATATCAGGCATTCAAGATATAACTTTAAGTGTATTGAAAATCCTAAGATCAGAAACTAGGTCGCGAATCTAATTTCAGCATTAAACATAGTGATAAACAAAGATCCAACAGATAATTTCCCAATCTAACAACCTAACAATGACAAATCATGGAAACCCCTAATGAGAAACCCTAAAACCAATAATAGAAATACTCACACATATTCAAAGAACAATCACAAGACAAACCAATGAGAAACATCATGCAATTGAATAGAATATGAAAAGACTGTTCAGAAGTCTTCTCAAATTCGAAGTGCAGATGAGAGATCTTCTCCCTTAGATTACATAGCTCTCTAAGGTGGCTTAGAGTCTAAAAAACAACATAATAACCACCTAATTTTCGTCCTAGGTTAATAACAAAAATTTTCCCTCTTCCTTTTGGGCCCAAAAGGAAATAATTTAGAAAAAGGAAATTTCAGATCTGGAATCGGACAGGTGATAGATTGATCAAACTCGTGATCGATCGATCATAATTCTCTGCAATTTACTGATCGATCGATCAATGTTCTAATCAATCGATCATTGTTCTGATAAAGCAATCAGAACTCTGATCGAGTGATCGTCTTCTCCTTGTTGATTCCTTCTTCAAATATTCATCAGAAATCTCCAAAATCATATAGAAACTTCTCCTTTCTCTCAAATGCACCGAAAAGTCTAAGAAACCTGGAAAAAAACAAAAGAAAACTCCAAAAACAGCAAATGTAAACAATAAAAACTATAATCTCTATGTAAAAAAGTAATAAAAACCGATAAAAATGCAATATATCACTATGCTTCAAAATTAATGGTTGAACGTATACAACTTTGGAATGGTCTCATGTGTACTCATATTCGGTATGGACATAATGTTATGTGGATTGTGCTTGGCGATTTTAATGAAACTTTGGCGCTCTCTGATCATCTTGGTTCTACGGTTAAACACAACATCACAGAGGGTATGAGAGATTTTCAAGACTTGGTTTCAGTTTGTGGCCTCTCCGATTTGGCTTTCTTGGGTCCACATCTTACTTGGTTAAATAATCAATCTTCTAAACTCATCATCCGGAAGATAGATTGTGTTCTCATCAATGACCATATGCTCAACACTTTTCCTCACTTGTCTGCTCGTTTCGAAACCGGTGGTATTTCATATCATCTTTGCTGTTATATTCTCTTGATGAATGATGTGTCTGATTCTCGCAAACCTTTTCGGTTTTTCAATTTCATCACTCGTCATGAAGCTTTTCTTCCAACTGTTGCATGTTTTTGGGCTGAATTAGCGCCTCTATTCCACTCTCGCTCAGCTTTACAACTTTTCCAAGGTAAGCTCAAGAAATTAAAGTTTCACTTACGTGCACTTAACTGTGAGTCGTATGGGAACCTTAGCTGTCGTACTAAGGAGGCTCTGAGGATATGTGTGGTCAAACACAAGCTCTATTCTCTGACCCGACAAGCACTAATCAAGATTTAGCTAATGAAAGTGTAGTGAAATGGAGTCATCTAGCAACCATAGAGGCGTCTTTTAACCATCAAAAGTTGTGTATTCAATGTTTAAGTTAAGGCGACCAGAATACAAGTTTTTTTCCATCGGGTATCACATGCTAGAGGTTTCCAAAATGTTATTCTTGGTTTGACCACTCCGCAAGGTATCACTCTTACTACACCTTCTGATATCAAAAGAGAAGTTGCCCACCACTCTCAACACCTTCGTGATTTTTGTTGCTCGGAGGCGGATTCAGCGAACCTTGTTGCACCAGTTTCTAGTTGTTAGATCCGAGAGGTCCTTCAAGCTATGCCCTCTAAAAAGGTTTCAGGTCCAGACGGTTATACTAAAGAATTTTTCATGGCAGCTTGGGGTATTCTTGGGAAGGATTTTGTAGTTTCAACACAATTTTTCTTCGTCATTTTTTATGCCAATCAGAGCAAATGCCACTTTGATTGCTTTGTTACCGAAGCATTCTGATTCTCAAAGTATGAAGTATTATCGCCCTATCGTCTGTTGTAACATGGTTTACAAGGTTATTTCCAAAATATTGGCTAATCGCTTGAAAAAACTTCTTCATGCCATTATTGACTTGAACCAGAGTGCATTTATTTCTGACCAGCTAATCCTTGATAATGTCCTCCTTGCGATGAAGTTTGTTAAAGACTATTACAAGCCTTCAATATCTACTCGTTGTGCATTAAAGTTGGATGTCTCAAAAGCTTTTGACTCGATACAATGGCCTTTTATCTTATCAGTGCTCCAGGATATGGGTTTTCCCATTCTTTTTATTAGGTGGATATAAGTATGTATATGTACGGCGTCTTTTTCGTTGGTGGTTAATGGGAAATTGAGGAATATTTTTTTAGCTCACGCGGTCTATAACAAGGTTGTTTACTATCTCTTTATCTCTATATGATAGTGAATAATGTCTTATCTTGTTTTCTAAGCAAGGCGGCTAACGATGGTCTTATTGGTTATCATCCTCGATGGATGGATCCTAAAGTCACTCATCTCATATTTTCGGATGATATTATGGTTTTCCCATATGGTTCTCCTGGGTCATTACGGGGTATTTTTTCGGTTCTTGCAAATTTTGCTAAGGTTTTGGGGCTTCATATTAATCCTACTATGTCTGAAATTTTCTTGGGAGGTCGTTGTGGTGCTACCATGACGCGTGCGGTTTCAGATGTGTGTATTCCCATCAGCTCTCTTCCGATTTGTTACCTAAGGCTTCCCTTGACCACTCGGTCCATGACGGCTTCAGATTACACACCTCTTCTCGACAAAATTTTAAGTTGTTTTCTCTCTTGGTCTGTGAAACATATATCCTATTCAGGTCATCTTCAACTGGTCAAATCTATTATCTTTAGTATCGCCAACTTTTGGTGTACTACCTTTCAGCTGCCCTATAAATGTCTTCAGGAGATTGAGATCATGTGTAGTGCTTTTATATGGTCCGAATATCCAAATAACAAGCAAAAAGCTAAGGAAGCGTAGTCGGATATTTGTAAGCTTAAGATGGAGGGGGGGTGTTGTGATCCAATTATTATTTGATACCTCTCATGTGTTCCCTTTGCGCCTTATATGGCGAATCATTACGGCTAAGAGTTCTCTTTGGGTTAGTTAGATTTGGGACCATCTTATCTGAAAGCACTCATTCTGGGTCGTGCCTAGTTCTCCTCTCGGATAATGGGTATGGCGCAAGCTCCTCAAAATTCGTGACATTGCCTATGAATTCATCAAAGACAAAGTTAGAGATAAACACACAATATCTTTCTGGCATGATAATTGGCTAAGTGATGTCCCTCTTATCCTCCTAACTGGAGAATTTGGTCCTCGTACCTTTGGTATTAGGGTTTCCTCTACAGTGGCTGATGCTTCTACCTCCACTGGTTGGCGCGTACAAGATCGGCAGCGATACTATAGCAACATTATCTCCCTCCTGCGAGAAAGATCCATTCCTACACATGATGATGGGCCTTGTTTTTATTCTTGGTGCCATTCAATACTTCCCTAGTTTTTCTTCCGCCACCATTTGGGAGCAGCTTCGCATAAAAGCAAAGAGGGTCCATTGGGCAAAGGTTATTTGGTTCCCGCAAGGTATCCCACATTGTAGCTTCATCACTTAGCTTGTTATTCCTAACCGCCTTTCTAATGGTAGTCGAATGCGAGCTTCGGGTCAAACTCAAGGCTGCCCATTTGATGATGAGCCTGATGAGTCTCGAGACCATTTATTCTTCGCTTGCCCCTACACATTCACGATTTGGTCGACAGTTAGAGACCCTCACCTAAGTCGTTCGCTCACTCTAGATTTGCATCGTACTCTTCGATGTCTTATCTCTTGTAAGGTTTATGTATACACTAGCATTCTTCTCCACCTAGCATTCCAAGTTACCATTGAGAGTGTATGGCGCAAACGAGACAATCAAATTCACAACCACACTGCCTCCTCTACGACCACTGTCTCTCCGACCATCAACCAGATTATTCGGAATCGGCTACTCTCTTTCTGGTACTTTGACTCTTCTCATCTCTCGAATCTGATGACCCGATGGCTTCATGGTCGTTAATTGTTGCTTACTTACACAAGGATCAAAATTTTCTTTCTTCTATTCTTTTATATTGTACATATTAACATTTGTTAGTTTAATAAATTTCATATTTCGACAAAAAAATGAAAACAAAAGACAGAAAATAATAGCAATTGTTTTACATAAATTTTTTTTTGTTTTTCTGAAGTAAAGAATCGACTACCAAACAAAACTAGCATGTGAAAAAAAATTACAAACAAGGATTTGATCCACGTATAACGCGGAGTCATGTTTTAATAATAATTTATTATAAATTTAAATTAAGTTATTTTAAATTTATTACTTAAATTTGTACATTTTAGTTAGGGTTAAATATCGTTGGTATTAGTTAAAGTATTGATAGCTCAGGTTTTCGCCCGAGAAAACATTGCAAGTGCACAAATGTACGTTGTAGTGGTTCAGGATCGAATCCACAGAGACCAAAGGTAGCACGAAGAATGTAGAATCAAACAGCGGGCTAAAGCTAAAAAGATGTCTTTTGAGATGATGAAAATATCGAAAATTAGAAAGCAAAGAAACGCAGGCCCCAACGATGGGATTGTAAATCAATCAAAGAAATGTTGGGCATCAAGTATTCTCAGGGAAACAATTCATTGCTGATTCAAATTATAGACTAGGAAACAAGTTTAAAACATGTCTTGAACTCAAACACTTGTGAAGAATTGATCTACTTCTGTAGTATCAGATCCCTATGTATTAGAAATCTCGAGACTAACTTCCGTTGACCCTCGATTTCTAATTATGCATTACTAACATGTTTGATATGTTCACAATTCACTTAAACATCAGTTTCCATTGGATTAAGAAGAATTGCTCATCTAATATTCTTTCAGGCATTTAAACAAACACTTTCCAGGCGTTAAATTACCTAAGTTCAGAAACTAAGTGATCAATTTAATTTCATGCATTACAATCAATCCAAGATGAAGATCCATTAGATTAAGTTCCTAATCATGCAATTCTACATCAACAATTCATGAATCCCTACGTGAGAACCCTAAATCCAATGATCATACTACTGACTCATGATAATTATAAAAACACAGATCAAATTCAAGAGAGACATGATTGTATTTAACAAAAATAAGAGTAAAAAGGTTCTGAAAACTTCTCAGATCAAAGTACAAAGATGCCTCTTCTCCCAAGGTTACAAAATCAATCTCTGCTCAATAAAAGTCTATATAAGTGCATCGTGAAATAGGAAACATGAGCCTAAGTTTTTGTTCTGAAATCCGGTTCAAGATAAGTTCGGTTTGGTTCTTCCTAAAAATCGGTCTTAAAATCGGGACAGAGATCGACCGATCCAAGGATAGGGATCGATTGATCCTTGTCAATATTTCTGGATATTTTCGAGTCTTCAAGAAAACTTCCTTCCAAGCTTGAAATCCATCCAAAATGAATTTTTTTGCATATCCAAGCTCGATTCCTATAAAAACAATAAAGAACACAAAACCGCGCCAAAACGATCTGAATACATACTAAAAACCATAAATCTCGTGTAAAAATCGTAGTAAAAACTACTAAATTACTGACATATCAAATCCCTCAGACTTTAATCTATGCTTGTCCTCAAGTAAAGGAAACGAAGACTAAGCATGCGAGAAAAGAAACCCAAAAAACAAATGGATTGCATGCTATCAGAAAACCTTACTTTGCGCTACTTTCGCTAACCATATAAACTCAGAACAGTTAGAAAATTCTCCCCAAGAATCGCTGCATCACCTCCCAAGCTCATCCATACTCTAAAATCTGGACCTACAAACTCAACTTCCATGTTAATAACTCTCTATATTCCTTTAAGATGGGCGTGAAAATTTTCACCGAAGAACTCATAATCAGGAAATCAGGCTACGTATTCAAGGCTTTTAGTGGTGAGGCTTATAGTGTTTCGGGTATCAAAAGTTGCACTAAGATGCAAGACATTATGCAAAATCGCAGGAGAGAAAGAGTATATTGATATCCATGTCCCCTAACTACCCAAGTACAAAACACCAATAAAAAAGTAAACCAGATATGTCCATTCTTCAGGGTGAATCCAATCAACAAAATAATATGCAAATGCTAATTTTTAAACCAGATATGAAGAAATTAAAAACAAGTTTCGTTTTTTGCAGAACGAAAATCAATTTCAAATTAACATAACAATGACGTTCTTCAACTCTAAAACACCCATATAGCATGAAGAAATGCAACATAATCACCTAATCCACCTAAACACCCAACACCGAGAAATCGGACACTTAGGATCGTGTCTAAATCACCTAAAATGTACAATCCTACCTAAGCAATTAGAAGGATCATGTCTACCCTATTCTCTCCATTGTTTTTACACATCTGTGCACATAAAGATGATAAAGAAATGCATGGAGAATCAAGGAGATAAGGTAAGGGTGTGGTGCCAGACTAAAGATGAGTCTGGTCACTCAGGATTTCCGAAAAGGATGGTATAAAAAGAAATGGGGATGTAATCCTGAATGATGGGTTTTTCATTCCTGATTTTAAGTTCTTGGATCAAAGCATTTAAGTTCATCAGTAAGCCAAATAAAATAGAGTTAATAACACTTCTGACAAAAGTTTGAGTTCCAGAAATTTCTGGTGGAGAATTTGGTCATGAGTTACTCTGGATTGTCTGTGCTAAAAGTCCAAATAAAATGATTAATGTGAATATAAATGAAGTGCAATGCGCATAGATAATAGTCTAAAATCATCATAAAGCATAAACATTCCATAAACAGACTCAATAAAAATATCAAAATGACTCAAACAACACCAAAAGAAAAAGACAAACATAAGTAACCTGCCCCAGACTTATCTCACACCGTCTCGGTGGGAAACAAATCCAAGGAAGGGGTAAGTAGCAAATAAAAATAAAAATCCAACTAAAAAGAAAAAGAAGAACAAAAATGAAAAGAAAAAGGAAAGAGAACTATTGAGCTGCTCTGGAAGTGCTAGGCCTCTGACGGGAAGTGGCCTTAGGGCGCCTGCCTGCATCTCCTAAAGAAGATTCTGCTCTCCTCTTGGAGCGCTCCACGCTTCGTCTAGCCTCCTCTCGCGCAAGAGTCGCGCGAGTCTCCTGAGTCTCATCAGATTCCTCACTCCCAGTCTCGTCGTCATTCTCATTTGCAACAGCTGCAAGAATAGGTGGCGCTCTGCCCCTAATAGCGTCCTCACGAACAGACCTGCTAGGAGAATAAGAAAGTAACCTCGCAATCCTGGACAGTCCTCTAGCAAAACGCAGCATAAGAGAACTCATCATCTGATGACTCTTAACGGTCCAAGCTCTGAACTCAGCATTAGTAGCTGAAGGAGGCGGTGGCGGGTCAAGCTCGTAGGCACTGAAATACTCCAGAAATAACTCCGCGTTCTCAGGATCAGTAGGTGCAGCAGGTGGAGGCATATGAGCCTCATAGTCAGCATCATCAACAATACAATCCCCAGCAGGACCTGAAGAACCCTTCCTATAAGAAGGGGTGCTGTGACAAAGATGCTCCGCAGGAGGAAGAAACTCAACTCTTTACGAATCAACTAAAGATGTCAGGTCCGAGCAAGGCATCTCGATGTAGAGAGACCTCTGATGGCGATCCTGAAAGTGATAGATGAAGGGTCGCGAGTTTTCTAGTGAATGCTTCCATTGGGAAGCTAGAATGTCGCAGTTATCGAGATGCTTCCCATCGAGGAAAGCATAAAGAGGTCGCGAGACGCGATGTGATCCCACCTGCTTGGGAAGCTTGAGCTCCACTCTATGATGACCAGTTAAATCGATCCTGACAAACTAAAGAAGTCGGGTAATAAGAGCACCCACAGGAAAAGACTTCTGAGAAGAAGCCACCACCTTGAAGAAGGCGAACTTGTCAGCAACAACTGCAGCCATGTTCATATCTGTAGCCGCCACACAACGGATTTGAGATGCCAAGTCCCATGTATGTTCAATGCCTAGAAAAAGAAGACCCAACTCGTCGTTGGTCACAACAGCCTGGACACACTTGGCGTAAAGATGCGAGCAAAGAACCTTAGCCGCAACGCGAAGGACAAGATTGCGGATACGCGACTGCTTCGCACTCCGAGAGACGAATTGCCCAACAACAATAAAGTCCGAGAACTCACTGGACCTTGGTAGAGTTGGTACCCATGTACCACAGCCTTGCGCAAAACCATACTCTTGCCAAATCCATGAGAGAGATAGAATAGAACTGACCCTGTATGATAAAGGAGAATGTGCCCTAATCAGCCACAGGGTTATCCAAGTCCAGGTAGACACAGCATGCAGAAACCGAAAATTCCCGATACAGCTCGGGGTAGACATGCTCACGAAGCTCTAGCAAGCCTCAGAGTCCCATCCTGGCAAAGAGGTCGTAGAAGTCATGTCGAGTGCCAAAATCATCTAGGAGATCATCATCAACGACTCGAGTCATCGGGAATGTAATGTGTCCCAAATCCTGCAGAAACTGCGAGTCATATTGATTCCACTCCTGACTAACCGGACGGTTCGCAGAATGTGTGAGATCACTCCTCTTGAACCTAAGGTGAAGAATGGAGCCTGAAGGGTCCCGCGTCTGTGGAACCTCTCCTCCCTTTCGTCAACTCTTAACCTGCGAAAATCGACACTTTGAAGCAAAGTTAGTATCCACATCAAAACAAGACAAACACGAAAATTAATCACTCTGAATCAAAGAGTATTGTTTTGCAAAAAAATCAAGCTTGAAAACATCAAGAGCATGCATCAAACAATTCATCCAAGCAAGAACAACAATCAAATATTTCCAATTTCCGTTTTGCATTCCAAGTGAAAATAATCGTTTTGTCGCAGTCAATAATCAAAACATGTTTTAATCAATCCCAGAGATGCCACAAAGAAGTAAAAACATCAATACACAAGGCAAATCATAACAAAACATGCATCCTCGCAAAAATCAGGCACACGAAACATGAAATCCTAGAATCACCAAAATCAATCCTTAAAACACTAAATCAAGGTGCAATCCTACTACTAAAAACATATTTAGAGCATGTGTATATGATAATCTAAGTATTAAACATTCATCAAAATTCAAGAATTCAAAAGTCCCCAAATTTCTCCGAAAAACCTGCTAGTTTAGATTGCGGACACATACCTTGGATTTAGTGAATTCTAATCGGATAGAAAGATAGAGTGCGAGATTCTCTTGATTTTAGACTCAAAAGCAGCTCAGATCCGTTGAGAATTGGCCAAAATCGAGATCTATGGATGATATTTTCGTGTTTGTGTTAAAGAGATAAATGAAGAACAAACCTGTTTTTCGCGTGATATAGCTGTGTAATCGGGACATGGACCGATTGATCCGAGGACAAATATCGGTCCTTGTCCCTTTGTTTTTGAAAGAAATTAGACAGTGATCGATCAATCCGAGAACATGGATCGATCGATCCTTGTCCTTCGGTCAGGGTGGTCTTTTTTCTACAATAACAAAGCTAAAAAAACATAAAAACGTCAAAAGCACCAAAAACAAAAAAACAAAAACGTAAAATACTACAAAATTAGCTAAAAATCAAAGAGAAAATTACCTAGTGGGTTGCCTCCCGCTCAGTGCTTGTTTAAAGTCTTGAGCCTAACTATAATGCGATCAGATGGGAGGTGGGTCCTTCAAAAGAATTAGCATTCTTTCGTCGGATGACTCGTCTGCAAAGTATGGCTTAAGTCTCTAGCAATTCACAGTGAATTTCCTCCCATTGTCATCAAGAAAAACATCTCCATATGGTCGCCCCTCAACAATCAGGAATGGTCCCGATCAACGTGAATTGAGCTTTCCTGGAAACAATCGCAAACGTGAGTTAAACAAGAGTACCTGATCTCCTAGAGCTAATTGGCGTGGAATGATACTCCTATCATGGAATGCTTTGGTCCGCTCCTTGTAGATCCTTGTGTTCTCATAAGCATTCAATCAAATCTCATCAAGTTCATTGAGTTGAATCATTCGCTTCTCAATTGCAGGCTTGATATTGAAGTTCTACAACTTCGTAGCACAAAGTCCCTAGTACTCGAGTTCAATATGCAAATGACATGCTTTCCCATACACCAAATGAAACGGTGTAGTGCCTAGTGGTGTCTTATAGGAAGTTCTATATGTCCATAGAGCATCATCTAGCTTCACAGACCAACCTTTTCGAGTCTTGCCTACAGTCTTTTCCAAGTTTACCTTGATTTCTCTGTTGGAAATCTCAACTTGTCCACTTGTTTGAGGATGATAAGGTGTGGCAACCTTGTGTCTAACTGCATGCTTCTTCAACAAATTCTCAAACAACTTTTTGATAAAATGGGATCCTCCATCACTTATTACCACTCTTGGCACACCAGAACGAGGAAAAATCAAAGATTTGAACATCTTTAGGACCACTTTGGCGTCATTAAAGGGGCTGGCAAGCGCCTCAACAAACTTGGAGACATAGTCTACTACAACCAAAATGTATTGATTTCCTTAAGAAGATGGTAATGGTCCCATGAATTCAACACCCCATATGTCAAAAACCTCTACTTCTAGGATGAGGTTATGAGGCATCTTATTCCGCTTACCGATGTTGCCTTTCCTCCGACAAGCATCAAACTTAGAGACGTAATCATGGGCATCCTTTAAGAGTGTTGTCCACCAAAATCCTGCCTGTAACAATTTCGAAACAATTTTGAAAGTAACCAAATGTCTTGCATATTCAGAACCATGGCAGTGATACAGAATACCTTGAACCTCAGACTATGGAATACATCTGCGAAAAAGTCCATCAACACATCTCTTGTAGAGAAAAGGATCATCTCAAAAGTAATGTTTGACATCTCTAAGGAACTTCTTTTTTGCATAGCCTCTGAAATTTGGTGGCTCCACATCTGCACTCAAAAAATTCGCAAAATCTGCAAACCAACGAATTTAATCGTGAATCTGTCTAATGGCAAAACAATCAACATTGTCTATGTATTAATCCACCAGCAAGGCAACCATATAGACATTCTCCTAAGGGAGACTGTTATCGAGTGGTGTATCAGCTTCAGCTCGCAATCGAGATAAATGGTGAGCAACGCTATTCTCGATACAACGCATATCCCGAATCTCCAAATCAAATTCCAACAGAAGCAAAATCCATCTCAACAGTCTCGGTTTAGCATCTTTCTTAGACATAAGGTACCTCAAAGTTGCACGATCAGTATGAACAATGACTTTAGATCCCACTAGGTACTGTCTGAATTTCTCAAATGCATAAACCACAGTTAGGAGCTCCTTCTCCGTACTCGCATACTTGATCTGAGTGTCATCAAGTGTTCTGCTGGCATAGTAAATCATATGGAGCTTCTTGTCCTTTCTTTGACCCAACACTGGTCCTACCGCGTAGTCACTAGCATCACACATCACCTCAAAAGGCAAATCCCAATCCGGTGGCTGTACAATTGGAGTGCTCACTAGTGCTTCCTTGATTGTCTGAAAAGCAAACAAACAATCATTATCAAAATCATATTTGACATCTTTACAGAGCAATCGAGTCATGGGTCTGGCTATCTTGGAAAAATCCTTGATAAACCGTCTGTAGAATCCTGCATGTCCGAGAAAGCTACGAACGTCCTTGATAGAAGTGGGAGGTTGCAGGCTCATCATCACCTCCACCCTGGCCTTATCAACTTCGATACCTCTCTCAGAGATTCGATGGCTAAGCACAATTCCATTCTGCACCATAAAATGACATTTCTCCCAATTCAAAACCAAATGTTTCTCTTCACATCGTTCTAAAACCCTGCAAAGGTTAGACAAGCTGTTAGAGAACAAAGAACCATAAACAAAAAAAGTAATCCATGAAGACTTCCATGATATCTTTGATCAAATCAGTGAAGATAGACATCATGCATCGCTCGAAAGTCGCAGGTGCATTCCATAATCCAAATGGCATTCTCCGGTAAGCATATGTCCCATATGGACATGTGAATGTAGTCTTTTCCTGGTCCGTCGGATGGATGGGAATCTGAAAGAAACATGAATAGCCATCAAGAAAACAATAATAAGGATGATTAACAAGTTTTTCCAGCATTTGATCAATAAAAGGAAGTGGAAAGTGATCCTTTCTCGTGGCCGAATTAAGCTTCCTGTAATCAATGCATATCCTCTGTCCTGTGATGGTCCTAGTTGGAATGAGCTCGTTCTTCTCATTGGTGATGATAGTAAGGCCACCTTTCTTTAGTACAACATGTACGAGACTCACCCATGTGCTGTCAGAAATAGGATAGATGACACCTGCACTCAAAAGTTTAAGAATCTTCTTCTTGACAACTTTCATCAGCTTAGGATTGAGTCTCCTTTGGTGGTCGATGGAAGTCTTGGATTCGTCCTCCAAGTGGATCCTATGCATGCAGAGATCTGGAGAAATACCTGTAATATCATCCAAAGAATATCCCAACACTTTTCTATGCTTCCTTAACTTCGAAGAAGCAAGGCAGTCTCAGCATTGTTCAGATTAGCATTGACAATTACAGGATATGTAGAGTTAGGACCTAAGAAAACATACCTTAGTTCTGCAGGTAGAGGCTTGAGCTCGACTTTTCGAGCTTTCGGCTCACTCCAATCAGCACTCGAGTTTGCCACTAATGCTTGAGAAGTCGCAGGTGATGGCTCTTCGAGCTTGATAAACACGACATGCTTCTCAACAACAGGTGTTGAATCTAGAAATTCAACAACCTCAGAATTACCTGCATCCAAAAACCCATATTCACTTTCAATTTGAGTCAAAGCTACCAGAAATGGATCCTCAGTGTAGAGCTCTCCAACAGAGTCTTCGTTCACATCAGCAAGTGTAGTAACCCAAAGCGTGTACCCATTAATGGTAGCCTTCTTCATGGATTTCTTGATGTTGAACTTCATAGTCAACTTCCTAAGTCGGAGGTCTATTTGACCGTTCTGCACATCAATCATGGTACTAGAAGAAGATAAGAACAGTCTTCCAAGGATAATAAGATCCTTGGGTTCTTCTTCCATCTCCAAGACAACAAAGTCTTTAAAAACATATCCCTCTCTAACTCCAACGGGAATGTTATCTAGAATACCCACTGGTCATCGAATAGATCTGCAAGCACCAAAGACATTCTTGTTGGTTTATAGTAAGTCAAATTCAGACGTTGTGATACCGAGAGTGGTATCACACTAACTCCTGACCCCAAATCGCAGAGGCATCGCTCCAAGGTAAGCGATCCGATCTTGCAAGGGAATAAGAAAGGTCCTGGATCCTCGTGTTTCTCCGGTGCTAGGTTCTGAAGAACTGCGCTACATTCTGCAGTATGAGTTGAAACACCGTGTTCTAATGTCATGCGATCTGAGAGAATCTCCTTCATGTACCTCTTAAGAGAGGATACCATCTTGACTACTTCAACGAAAGGCAATCGCATATGTAATTCACCAACTAGATTCTTAAGTTTCTCATACTCGCGTTCCTTGATCTTTTGACGAGGTCTGGAAGGATATGGAGGCTTAGGAACATAAGGTGGGGTGGCACATACTGATCCTCAACCTCCTACGCATTCGTCTCATCAAGAAAATTCGATACCCTCTCGTAGGACAGGGATCAACCGATCCAGGGACAAGGATCGATCGATCCTTGTCCTCCTTCTGGGATCGATTTTACGTGTCAGATGATCGATCAATCGCCGAATTTTGCAATTTTCTATGGTTGTCTGATACATGGATCGATCGATCCACGGACAGGGATCGATCAATCTCTGTCCTAGACGACTTTTCAATCGTTTTTCCGCTTCTAAGTGCAATGGCATTGCAGTACTCCTTCAGATTCTTCTCCGGTTTTCCTGGAATGACACCCGGTGGAGCTCTGTTGCTCGTAGAAGTCTGAGCAACCTTTGTTTCCAGCAACGTCATGTGTGTGCTCAATGTCTCGAGTTTCCCATTGAGATCATTGTACATGTTATCAACCTTCTGATTTAAGTCCGCAGAGGACTTTGTCTGATTTACCAAGACTTGCTGCAACATTTTCTTCAGAGGACGCAGAAGACTGTCCCTGGTTCTGATTGTGATACCCCGACTAATAGTTGTTCTTGAATCCTCCTGAACCAAACTACTTCTGCTAATAGCCACTGTTTCCGAAGCCACTATTCTTATTCTTATTATGAAATCCGGAGTTGAATACACTCGTTCTGATTGTCTGGCTTGTTCTAGAATTGGTTTTGTTAGTTGAAATCTCTGTTACAAAAGTTTACTTGACCTCGAATGTAATTCACATCTGCTTGTCCACCATTAAGCTCCTCAAACATGAATTCCTGATACATCTGTCCCATCTTCTGCTCTTGAAGAGTAGGTGTATCGTTCTGCTCTCCAACAAAGTTCACTCCCTGCTGATCTCTCCTCATTAGCTCATCAAGCTTTGTCTGCAGATCATCAATTCTCTTCGCATCTGATGACACAACTCCTCTACCTCAATCATAGTTTGATCTCCAATTGGCTTGACTATTATCCATGTTATTCACCAGCATGTAAGCTTCCTCCACAGTCTTGGTCATGAAATCACCATTGCTCACGGTTTCCATAGCATTATGATACTTCTCCTCAACCCCATTATAGAAAATAAGGAGATTCCAATTTGAGAACCCATGATGAGGAAAATCATTTAGGTACTCCCTGAATCTTTCCCAAGCTGCATGAAAGCTCTCAGCACCCAATTGGTGAAATCCTGCAATCTTGTTTCGCAGAGACATAGACCTTGATTTCGTGAAGAAATGCCCAAGGAAAGCAGCCTTGATCTCGTTCCATGTCCTCAGAGAATCAGGCTCTAGGATGTTGTAGCATCTTGTAGCCTTGTCATTCAGAGAGAAAGTGAATAACCTGCATTTCAGAGCTTCAGCAGGCACTCCGTTGTGCTGGATAGTATTGCAGATGCCTTCAAACTTATCCAGATGGTGCATTGGGTTCTGTGATGGCAACCCATGAAACTGATTTTGCGGCACAAAATTAATGAGACCTGTCTTGATCTCAAAGCCCCTTCTCTCAATGGGAGGCGGACGACTCCCAGTACGATTCGCATAGAAGGCCTTCGTAGTGCCGTATTGTGCCAGAGTCATCCTCTGTTGAGGTTGATTTGCGCGTTGTTGCCCCTCAGCTGCAACATTTTGTTGGCCAACATTCTGAGCACCAGCATTAGCACCACCACCAGCAGCAGGTGGATCATCTCCNTATGAACTTGAATTGGATCTTCCAAGTTGTCACCCATGATTTAAGCAAACTCAAATTCTTCAATAACCTCCAGCAACTTCTCTTTCTTCTTCTGTCTCTTAAGACGCGAAGGTTCAGGCTCGAATTTGAGAAGATTCGTGATCCCTTGGCTTCTAGTATGAGGCATGTACATGCATCTCAAAGCACAAAAAACAAGAAGAAAAAGAAGTGATTAAACGAAGTAAAGAAAAATGCCTTAGGCACGCAATGATCCTAAGTTCTAAGACTCCCTATTGATCCCCGATAATAGCCCAGAAAACATGATAACTGAAGTTTCCGCCCGAGAAAACACTACAAGCGCATAGATGTACATTGTAGTGGTTCGGGATAAAACCCACAGAGACCAAAGGTAGCACGAAGAATGTAGAATCAAACAGCGGGCTAAAGCTAAAAAGATGTCTTTTGAGATGATGCAAATATTGAAAATTATAAAGCAAAGAAATGCAGGCAGCAACGATGGGGTTGTAAATCAATCAAAGAATTGTGTTGGGGATCAGGTATTCTCAGGGAAACAATTCATTGTTGATTCAAATTATATACTAGGAAACAAGTTTAAAACCCGTCTTGAACTCGAACAATAATAAAGAACTGATCTACTTCCGTAGTATCAGCTCCCTATGTATTAGAAATCTCGAGACTAACTTCCGTTGATCCTCGATTTCTAATCATGCATTACTAACAGGTTTGTTATGTTCACAATTCACTTAAATATTAATTTCCATTGACTTAAGAAGAATTGCTCATCTAAAATTTTTTCATGCATTTAAACAAACACTTTCCAGGCGTTTAATTACCTAAGTTCAGAAACTAAGTGATCAATTTAAATTCATGCATTACGATCAATCCTAGATGAAGATCCATTACATTAAATTCCTAATCATGCAATTCTACATCAACAATTCATGAATCCCTATGTGAGAACCCTAAACCCAACGATCAAACTACTCACTCATGATAGTTGTAAAAACACATATCAAATTCAAGAGAGACACGATTGTATTTAACAAAAATAAGAGTAAAAGGGTTCCGAAAGCTTCTTAGATGGAAGTACAAATATGCCTCTTCTTCCTAGGTTATAAAATCAATCTCTGCTCTCTAAAAGTCTGTAAAATTTCATAATTAAACAGGAAACACGAGCCTAGGTTTTCGTTCTGAAATCCGGTTCAAGATAAGTTCGGTTTGCTTATTTGTAAAAATCGGTCTGAAAATCGGGATCGAGATCGATCGATCTAGGGATAGGGATCGATCGATCCTTCTCCATATTTCTGGATATTTTCCAGCCTTCAAGAAAACTACCTTTGAAGCTTGAAGTCCATCCAAAATGCATTATTTTCGCACATCCAAGCTCGATTCCTGTAGAAACAACAAAGAACACAAAATCGCGCCAAAACGATTCGAATTAATACTAAAAACCATAAATCTCTTGTAAAAACCGTAGTAAAAACCGTAGTAAAAACTACTAAAATACTGACACATAAAATATTTAATTCGTGGTGAACTATATAATACCTCATTTTTACGATAAAATTGGTCTCAATGAACTCGTTATAAATTCAATCATATTTTTTCTTTTAAAAAAATTTCAATTATAACAATACAACAAAGAAAACTATAGTTTTTAATTAAAAGTATGTTTTAGAAACAATTATGTTTAGTGTTGGGGATTATTTATTCCCCTAGGGCCTAGCCTTAGCTAAACCAGGGGCTCATAGATTACCCCCTTGGTTGAATACGTTTACCGCGGTCTTAGACAAGGATGCGTAGCCACGCCAAGGCCATGAGCCAAGGCTAAGAAAATATTCTCTTTATATGATTTGAATCTTATAGGTAAGGACAATTTCCTTAAAGATTTATGAAAATATTCCTCATTGTATAGATAAACTCGAAACTAGAAGTTATCTATAAAAGATATGGAAATACTCTTATTCGAATACTATGAATACACGAGGAAGAACCCTAATTCAAGGATCCAAAACTCTAAACTCAAGATTCATACAGTGCAGTAGATTATCTTATACAGTAATAAAAGAAATCGTTTTGCATCGTCGTTCTTGTTCTCTCTCCTTAAAGAATCCCTCAAAAACAACTAAACAGTTTGGTGCTAGAAGGAGGGGAAAGATTTCAACGAGAACAAAAGAGAACATGAGCAAGTCAAGCAACTCTTCCAAGCCAAAGAAGAGCACGAGTCATCTACGACAAAAGATACGGCCATAAAGCAACCCAAAGAATTTGAATACGACGCAATAATAGATGACGTAACCCTCGCAGAAAAGCTTCTACAATACAATGCAATCGCGGGAAAACTACGCGAGAATGAAACCTGATTGAAAGAACTAGAGGACAAAAACGTACTCTCAAGGCCTTAGCCGCAGAGAGACATGTTCAGACGTCTGATCTTAATGACGACGTCGGGAGACACATCAAGTTCAAGAGAAGGTTCCGTTGATGCAACCTTTAGACAAGACACCAACAAAAGTTGCTAGGGAGGCAAGAGCGCATCAAACTCCAAGTTCGAAACTTACCCGAGTCCATAATTCTTACCAACGAGACGACCCAAGTAAACCCCATGAAGGAAACGCTAACAAGGTCGCTGGTTTGGAAGCCTTACTAACGGGATGACTTGAGGCTATGGAAAACATGTTTAAATGCATGCTAAGGGTAGCTCCACCAATTATTAAGAGCACCCCCAATTCCTATGTGGATACGCCCTTCGCCGATGTCATAGCCCTACGAGAAATTCCCATGAAGTTTGCCTGGCCAGCTATTCTGCTATACAATGGGACATCAAACCCTGACACACACATCTCACTATATCGCCAACGAATGCTCACTACGGCCGTAGGCCATGAGTACATGGATGTGTGCATGTGAAAAGGGCTCAGAGCCAGCCTTACGGGGCCGGCGTTGCTTAGGTATTCCAACCTAGCTAACGGCTCCATTGACTCCTTTGCATTGATAACATATTGTTTTGTCGAGCAATTTGATAGCAGTCGCACCCTAAGGTGTACCTTAGACGACCTCTACCACATCAAGCAGCGCGAAGGCGAAAGCCTTAAGGAGTATTTCCATCGTTTCAACAAATAGAAGGTGTTTATGTAACCTCTATGGCCATCTCCCCTTTATACAAGGGTTACTAAACGATGGTGATATCTACAAAGAACTCACCAAGTAGCCATGTCATTCCGTGGAAGACGTCCTCTCAAAGGCGTAGACACATATCAAATGGGAAGAAGACCACGCCTACCAAGCCTAAGTAGCTCAGAAAACTGGAGCTATAGCCCCTGGTCACGGAAAGGCTTCCAAAGACGATGGGCCTAACCCTCGGCCAGGAGCAGAAAATTTAGCAAAGGCCAACGATGGCCAAAAACTTTGGCGAAAACAGAGCATGAGAAGTACGTGCCCATGACATGACCCGACATGTCCAATCTGGTAATATCCCCTGCAGAAATAGTGGGTCAGCTAGGACATCTATCTGGAAAAGAAAGACCCCACATCAGAAAAGGGACTCGTCCAAGTGGTGCGATTTCAATAGCGACCATGGCCATTTAACAGAGGATTGTATCCAGCTAATGATTGAAGTGAACGAGTTGCTAAAGAAAGGATACCTTCGGTAGTTTCTTTTGGACAAAGCTAAGGCCCTTGTTCATGAGCAAACTAAAAACAACACCCCTGCAAAAGTAAGGACCGACTCGCCAAGGCAAGATCATGTTATTAACTTCATCACCAGAGGAAGTAAGTGGAGTAATTGTTTCCACAGCCAAATGAAGCACTCGTTCTGCCAAGGCTCGCCAAAGAACAAATACTGTGGCAATCAGAAAAGATCACCCAGATGATAACATAAGTTTTGCCGCTAACGCCGAAGAGTAAGTAGTGCTACCACATCACGATCCCCTTGTGATATCCTTGAAGGTTGCTAATTGTCTCACAAAACGCGTACTCGTCGATAACGGAAGTTAAACCAACATAATCTTTGGCAACGCCTTCGAAGGGATAGGATTAAATGAAGAAGAAATCACCAAGAAGTCAACTTCCCTAATAGGATTTAGCAGAAGAGTAAATTAAACAACCATCGAGGATATCCTACATGTCTACGCATGAGACATCAATCGAAGAACTAAGTTTCTCACTATGGACTGCCCGTCGGCATACAACGCAATCATGGGAAGGCCATGGATATACGACATGAAAGCCGTCCTGTCAACTTTGCATTAATCCTTAAAATTCCCAATGCCGTGGGGAGTGAACGAAATCAGGGGAGACAAAGAGCATCCTCGATCATGTTACCGTACGACCTTGAAGTCCCTCGCTCCACAACCTCAGTAGCATGTCGTGACCATGGAAGTTTATGCCAGGCCACCCACCGCGAAAGCAAACCTCAGACTCCAATGCCCAATGAGGGCCTAGGGGCAAGGCCCTAGGCAAAAGAAAAGTCTAGTACAGAAAGAAAGGCAGAGCAAGGTAATTCGGCCCCTAGATAGAGGCATTCGACAGACCATGGTATCCTTGCTTGGCGGCTTGGTTTTATATATGATTTCGGTTTTTTGCTTATAAAATATTGTCTACTATTCTATGGTAGATTAGAATAAAAATCAATTTTCAGCAAAAGAGCGATTTAGTGCCTGACTATTGTTTAGAAAGAAAGCACACGTATAAATTAAACGCCTCTTAAAACAACTAGACAAGACCAGCAATATTATGGACCGGGTTTACCACAAAACCCAGGTTGGAATCGACCCAGAAATCTGGCAATCCTTAGGAAAAAAGCCACAATCATTACGAATGCTTGTGACCCTTCTATCGGGGTAAACGGGTACAACTCTTAACCCACCAAGGCCAAGTGCCCATTAAAAATCCATGTGCTGTCAACAAGCTCCCAACCATGGTCCATGTAATGCGACAAGCTCCTAACCATGGCTAAAAATTCTTATAATGCGAACAAGATCCTAATTATTTTCCTTCTTATTTAGGGGTTTTTTGAGTGATTCTTAGAGGGAGAGAGAACAAGGGCAAAAGTATGTAAAAGGTCTTTTTGATGTTAAAGAAATCGATTACAATGAGCGTGTTTCAAGTAATAAGTTTCGGATCCTTGAATTAGGGTTCTTCCTGATGTATTTATAGTATTCGAATAAGAGAATTTTCAAATCTTGTATGGATAACTTCTAGTTTCGAGTCTATTTATATAATAAAGCATATTTACATAAATCTATAATGTAATCGTCCTTATCTCTAAGATTCAAATCATAAAAGGGGATTATTCGCTCAGCCTTGGCTAATGGCCTTGACATGGCTACGCGTTCTTGGCTAAGGCCTTGGTTAACGTATTCAACCAAGGGGGTTATAATTTGAAGAGCAAATTCTTTCTTAGGAGACTTCAGATTTTTACCTTAGTGTACGATATGCCTCATAGGCTATCAATCACGATCAGGACCATGGCTACTATCAGCTTTGTTACCCCTGGCTGGTGATGGTTGTTAGCGTTAACGGGCTGCATTTATGGACGTGTTTGATATATTATGAAATTTGCATGATTTAGGCTTAGAATTTAGTTACATTTTCATAGAATTTTGTTTCCTTGTAGGTAGTTTTAGTATAAGTTCGCAAGAAAAAGGCATTAGTACGTTAGGAGTCTTAGCAAATGAAATTGTACATTCTTTTCCTCTCTCCTACCCTATTTCAGGTTGCCTTGATTAAAACGGATGATTCTCGGGACTCGAACGTAAGCAGAAACACGTTTAGCACCAAAAAGGAGAAACATGCGGTCCAAGGGGCTCTGACTGGCGGTCCACAACCTTCAGAACATCCGCCAGCCAGAGTGGAAAAGAAGCTGGCGGTCTAGTGGGGTCTGGCTGGAGGTCCAAAAACCCCAGCCCAGACCGCCAGCCTTGTCTAAAACACTTAAAGACTAGGTTTTGACCCGGTTTGTCACGGGTCAACGTCACCCAACATCTAGATTTCTATAGATACTCTTCTTAAACATTGAGAAAACCCTAGGTTTTACTATTCTACTGAAACCTTGTCTCTCTTTTGGATCTTGAGCAATCTCTTTGTTAATTATACAAAAGTTTGCATCTTTATCACTTCTTCTTCTACCTTTATGTTTGCTATGAGTTTATACTGGGTTTTTATGAGTTATTTGAGCATGAGTAGTGAGTAGTCGTCTACTGTAAGCATGGATAAGGTTGATCAAGTTAGATCTAGGTGCTAATCATGATGTTAGAGGTTTGGTTTATATAGATTTACATGATTTAGGGATGCTTAAAGCTAGATTTGAAGTGATCAATCAAATCCTAGATCCTAAGGTTTTCACACCCGGAAGGTGTTCGATGAAATTCCTAAGAGAATCTAAATCATGCTTAGCATTCTTAGCCTATGATAATAGATGATTAAGTTGTTATGTAGGCTATTGGGCTTGTATTCAATGATTAATGAACTTAGGATTTCTATCGGGAGATTAGCTTTATCTTAGTACATTATATGGGCTAGAATCATATAAATGATTTACTTAACTTGTTGCCTTGCCTTTGAATTGAGCTTCATTACCTCAACCTTGCATTTGGTTAGCATTTGGATCACTTGATCACGCACCTAGCTCATTGCTTGCATGCTCTCCACCATTGAAACTTTTTTAAGTAGTATTTCGTAGTTTGAGATTGTTATCTTTTTTTGCTTACTTGTTTGTGTGTTTTGAGTTTGAAATCCAATTGATGTTATAAGACTTAGATTAATGAAACTAGTTAATGTGTAGAAGATTTTCTCCTTGTGGTTCGATAACCCTAAGTACTACAATGTCTAGCCTTATTCTTGAGGCCTAGGTATTGAAGTCTTAGTATCAAAACTTGACCGAAACAATCATTATCCATCAAGTTTTTTGTGTCGTTGCCGAGAAACAACATATTTTTCCATTTAGTCTTCATTAGTTTGTTGAAACTGAGGCGTTTCTTTTCATTTAAAGTCACTAACTCTTGTTCACTCTTTGTTATTGTCTTTGTAGGTGCATGAACTTGCTTAGTAGGGGTCCATCAAATTTGATTTTGCAAGTGGAAGATATAAGACTTCTGGAACGAGATAATACTTGAGCAAGGAGAGAAAGAGAGAGACTCGAGCATCTACAACGTTTTGGAATGGATAACCTTCATCCTACTGGTAATCAAGGAAACAATATGGGTGACAACAACAAAGCTCAAGGGGTTGGGATCCAAGACCAAGGGTGTCCTAGAGCATAAAGGATAGGTGCTTATGATGAACCCAACACGAGGAGGGTAAGGATCGGTATTCAACCTCCCGCGGTAGTACCCAATAACTTTGAGATAAAGCATATCCTCATCAACATGGTCCAAAACAAGTTTAATGGTCGACCAGCGGAAAACCCTCTAGACCATCTTGATGAGTTTGAGAGACTTTGTAGGACTATAAAGATAAATCGGGTAAGCGAGGAAGCCGTCAAAATGATATTATTCCCCTTTTTGTTAGGTGATATAGCCACTCAATGGCAGAAGAATATCTCCACGGATTTAGTCTCTACCTGGGCTCAAGTAGAGAAGGAATTCATGACGAAGTTCTTCCTGAAGAAAAATACGGCTAAAATTCAAAACGACGTCACAAGTTTCAAACAAGGGTATAATGTGTTGTTTTATGAAGCTTAGGAACGGTTGAAATCTTATATTCGGTTTTGCCCGCACCACGGTGTAGCTAAGGATGATTTGCTATGGATGTTCCATCGCGGTTGTTTGGAAAAATATTGTAATTCACTTGACACGGCAAGCAAGGGGAGCTTTGCCAACTTAAACGTTGAGGAAGGCAAAGAAATCATCGAAAACTTAGCTCATAGCGACCAAAACTATGGTCGCGATAAAGATGGAACTTACCGGGATGATTCTCGATTACAAGAGCTTAATGAAAAGATTGATAGCCTAACCAAGATGAATCAAAGATCCATGAATGTAGTGGAAGACATGGAAGATGGTAAGGTAGATGGAAATGACCAAGAAGTTGGGGACCAAGAAGACCTTTGCAACATTCAAGGTGAATACAATTCAAAGCCTTACAACCCTCCATTTAAGTATTGGAACAACAACCTTTCATATCGGAAAGAAGATGTTGCTAACCCATCAGATCAAAACTACCCGATGCAAAAGGAGAGGCCACAAGGGCAAGCTCCAAGCAACTTCCCACCAAAAAGAACTTTCAAATTTCTCACCAACACCGGAAGTTCATCTACTCAACCTCCAAAAGTGGCAAGAACACCGCCCTCCTTAAGAAAGTATTGGACGGGCAAAATGAAGTCGCTTTTGATTTTAACAATAGAATGAGAGATGTAAATCAAAAGATTGATGGTGTTTGGTGTGACCTAAACAAGGAGGCTGAGAATCTAGCCGCTCATATGAAAACGCTAGACAACCAAGTGGCCCAAATTGCTAGTTCTTCCAAGAACAACGGTAAAGGGATCCTACCGGGTTTAGGTCAAAAACAAAGATGTAATAAGTAAGTTTTTGAAATAATAACTCAAAAACATAATAAGTAAAGGGTTGAATAAACGAGTGAATGTTATGAGAGTCTTCATTGTAATAATTATGTGTAATAATCAATGGTGTCATAATTATGTTTAAGATAATATCTAAGGAATATACCTTGTAATATTCCTTAGGCTTTTTACTATAAATACCCATGCTTGGTGAGAGTTGTGAACCAAGCTAAATGAGTGAGTTCTCTAAAGTCCTATTGAGTCCTTTGTAATCCTTTGAGTGCTCTATATAATAAAAGTTTCCCCTTATTATCTAAACACTACTCCTCCAATAAAAACATCACTTATAAACACTTAAAACCTTCATATAATATCCTTGATCCTATCAAACCTCCTTTTTGGTTGTACCCACTATGTGTCTGTAAATTTTGTATCAGAGCTATGGCAGTCTTAGTTTTGGTTCTTATCTACCTAAGAAGCTCTAAGATAATGATTTGTCTCTATCCATATGCTTCTATGGAAAGTATGCTCTGTGGTTGCCATCTATATGGATCCTCCGCACCATATATCCAACTATGCTAAGAAAAGGGGAGATAGAAAAACATTATATGGGGGCGTAAACTCGAAGTACCTTGAGGCTTCTGATAAGAGAAGAGTATTGCCTCGGTTTGCGTAGCAAGCACCTCATAAATGATTTTTCTATACTCCTAGCACTAAAAAACCAAAGGAGACAAGTCATGATTCATTATTGCTTCAAAGGATAAGATAAGAACAAAACATTTTGTCTTGGTCTCTGGTTTCAATACTCACTATGGAAAGTTCATCCTCTTTATCCAGTTTACCCTCTCTCAGAAAATTAAATGCAAGTAAAATATATTACCTGTATGAAGTAGAATATGTAGATGATAGTAAGGTTCTTATTATTCAGTTACCCCTACTAAACCCCTAAAAGGCGTTCACCAAACCGAATTCCACCATCCTAAAAGTCATAAGACATGTGTTTGGTCCCAACAAACACGCTGCCAAATAACTTGTTCTAGCATTCCAGTTAGAACAACAACTAGTTCCGGCAACTGAAGCTGAGCAAATGATTCCCTTACGGCACAACGAGGGAATGGTACATCAATGGAGAGCACATGGCTACACTCACCTTCACTATGGAGTTATAAGATTGGCACTCACCCTTCATGGGAGAAAACGCTTACCAGTTGTTGCAAGAGTTGCACTACTCGACACCACATACAAAGAATACCAACATGCTTGTATAGCAACTCTGCAAACAACCTTAAATGCAGGCACAATGTTTGTCACACTCTTCCCAAACTTCAATATGGCGTTGCAAGATCCAAAAATCTACCAAAACATGCAAATCCAGCTACAAATCACATGCACTCCACAAATTGTACATACGTACGCAACAACACTACACCACCAAATGGCATATAGAGTTCAAAATCATGCCATGGATCTCAGCCTCCCACGAGACACAGAAGGTGCATTGCTAATACAATTGGAGTCACAACATAGTCTGTCATGCATTCATGTTCCAAGACAAATCCCACGAGAAGAGCTACTCAAGTTGCTTCCAGAATCTTAGGTGACTAACTATGAAAAACTCCACAAAAGTAGCACTCCAATACAATGTGTTGGTGAGAAATAAAAACCGAAAGGCTTCTGTACCGAGATTAAATCAGTCTCTCCACCAGAAGACCCCGTAAATACTTGCATAGTGTCCCGAAAAACTCTTTCGACGAATATGGAAATCATGTATTTGCTTTCTCTGATGAAACGGTTCAAAATTTCTTCGACATATGCGACTGTCCAAGTTGCTTAGCGGACGACTCTGATGAAGATGAAACTCCAAAAAAAAGAAGAAGAAAAAAGAAATCAACCAAAAAAATCCTCAAAGAACGTTACGGAGCAGGAGATCCAGAAGTTGACCTCCTTGGAGAACCCAGCGGAAGAATTTTTGAATTCTACGTTTTGTATTTAAACAGGACAACATCAACACCTCCTCCTCAAGAAGAGGTAAAACTAAGCTATATGATGGGTCCTTCATCATCTCAAAATGATGCTTTTCCACCACAAGAATTTTGAAGAAGGCAACATAAAGCATTCATGGAAGGTCAAAAGTCCTAATATAAAAAACCCTGATGGTTCAGTAAAGCAAATCAGTGTAGCAGAAGCAACACTAAATTTGCAGTCAGAGAATGCGACAACCCAAAACCATCTCTTGAGCCAAATTGACAAAAAGGTAACCATTTTAGACCTCTCCATTAAAGATATAAATAAAAAGATAGCCTCCCTTCACCAAGAAATCCTTCACCTAGAAACCACTGTTTCCATGACCTCCCTTCTTATGTACCTAAAAGAATCCGAACGAAAATCCCTAAAAGCCCAATTACACTCTCTACAAAATCAGCCAAAAACCCAACCTCAATTGCCATATGATATCTTCACACCTTAACCTGTATACACCACCACATACGCCGTCTAGATACAACCCCTCTCTTTTTCCAATGACCCAAGTGTTTTTGGCTCATCTTCATTCCTGCCAACATGTGTTGTAGAAGAGCAATATTCCATATGATAGGGGTTGGCTACCTCAAATGCCATATGATATCTTCACACCTTACCCCCTATACACCACCACATACACCGTCTAGACACAACCCCTCTCTTTTTCCAATGACCCAAGTGTTTTTGGCTCATCTTCATTCCTTCCAACACGTGTTGTAGAAGAGCAACATGTTGCTAAAAGAAAACAATCAAGTGGGAAAGGAAAAGCATCTATATCAAAAACTCCAAAATCCCAAGTGACAAGAGAAAGTACTAAACCACAAGTCATGGTAGAGCACACTAACAATCCCATCTCAGCCTTTCTCAAAGAAGTCTAAGAGCCAAATCAAGCCCAAGTATGTGCAAGATGATTCAGATAATGAAGATGTAATTCCACACTTCATGATGGCTGAACCAACTATAAAAGAGGAGGGAATAGAAGGTGATGAAGGAAACATCTCAGATGACAGAATAGAACCTTGAAGAGCTCACCCTCCACTAGATTGGAAACCGAGATATCATGCAAAGTCACACAATGGTTTTAACTATGATGATATCCCTCCATCAAAGTGGCGAGATAAAATTTATGAAATGCATGCATGGCTCACAAAACAACTAATTTACCCCGGAGCCACTCTTCCTATGGTCATAGATAACATGGTCTCTAAATTTCAAGGTCGCCTTAGACAGTGGTGGATAAGTCCTGGCAAATAACGATAACTACAAGTACGGCAGTCACCCACAGTTGATGCCTTGATTGGACACATCCACAACAAATTCTTAGGCACATGGGATCATTACACAATCTAAGCAAGAGAAGAATATCTTTGCATGAAATGTTGCTACTTCAAAAGAAAGGATCTCGAGAGGCATTATGAAAGAATGTCAAAGAGATTTTACGCACTAAATGGAATAGATGATGTCAACCTCAAACAGGCGTACTTGAACTCACTTCCAGAACCACTTGGAAATGAGACTTCACGTATATTATCCCTGAAGAATATGGCCCTCAATCAAGCCTCTCTGTGGGAAATATACCAAACCTCTCTCGCAGGTCTAGAAAAGTTATGCAACCACCAGAAGTCCTTTAGACAATTTCAAGAACAAGGGAAGTTCCTTGGGAAGGCTTGTGACCCTCTAGATCTCTCCATCAAATGCAAGAAAAAGAAGTGTGGATGCTCCACAGGATTTGGAAAGAAAAAGAAGTTCTGAAGAAAGTGGCACAAGAAGTATCTTCAGCTTTTTGGAAGGAAAAATTGAAATTCTTCAGAAAAAAGAAGCAAAGAGGTTTTAAGAAGTCAGATAGGTGCTACATCTACAAGAAGAAAGGTTACTTTGCGAAGCAATGCCCAAACAAAAAGAAAATAGATAATCTTCTTGGATACTTGGCTCAAATTAAGGATATTGATGACTCAGACATCGAATCAATATTCTCTATTAAGGATGAGCCAATAGATGATACAGTCCTAGCTATGGAAATAGAGCACGAAGATGAATCTTCAGACGGAACTGATAGTGAAGAAGTCAAAGATACGGATGATCAGATCATACTCTTCGACTTGTATATATTTGATGTCTACAAAGCAGAATACCCATGATTGGTGAGATTTTTGAACCAAGCTAAGTGAGTGAGTTCTCTAAGAGTCCTATTGAGTCTTTGTAATCCTTTGAGTGTTCTATATAATAAAAGTTTCCCCTTATTATTGATGTGTCAGTATTTAAGTAGGTTTTTAATACGGCTTTCACACGAGATCTAAGGCTTTTTGTATGTATTCGGATTGTTTTGGCGCGGATTTGTGTTCTTTGTTGTTTTTACAGGATTCGAGCTTGAATGTGCGAAAAGAATACATTTTGAAAGGATTTCAAGTGTCGAAGGAAGTGTTCGTGCAAAGCTGGAAAATACCAAGGAATTTATACACAGATCGACCGATCCTTGTCCCCAGATCGATCGGTCCCTGTCCCGATCTGCAGACCGATTTTATGAAGAACCAGACAGAACTTATTTCAAACTGGATTACAACAAAAAGACCTAAGCTCGTGTTTTCCTTTTCATTTTGCAACTTTTCTGAGTTTTAGAGAGCAAAGATTGAGTTTGTAACGTAGGGAGAAGAAGTCTTTTTGTTCTTCAATCGAGAAGTCTTCGGAACCCTCTTCTTACTCTTGTTTATCCATAATACAATCATGTCTCTCAACAATTTGATCTGTGTTTTTTCTATTTCCATGAGTGAGTAGTTTGTTCGTTCAGTTTAGGGATTCTCACATAGGGATTCATGAGCTGTTGATATAGAATCGCATGATTAGGGATATAAACTAATGGATCTTCATATTTGATTGTTCGTAATGCATGAAACTGAATTGATCACTTAGTTTTTGAGCTTCGGTAATTTAACTACTGGAAAGTGANTTGAGCTTCGGTAATTTAACTACTGGAAAGTGAATGTTTAAATGCCTGAAAGAATCCTATATGAGCAATTCTTC
>OVAN01002608.1:0-32651 GCA_900406275.1 Anastatica hierochuntica
TGAGATTGGAAGGCTTAAAGGTGTGATAAGTGATTTTGAGAGTGAGATAAGGTCCTTAAAGAACATGGTTGTATGTGTATTTGTCTTGATCATTCTGCTTTTATTCATATTTTTTTAGTTTTGTTGTAGTGTGTTATGTTGTATGAACTTATGTTGTCATCTTTGAACTAATTTATTAGTAATGAAACTTATATTAGTAGTTATAAAATCCTTGTTTACATTGAAAATGAACCATGTAAACATCAAAAACCATCCATGAACCTAAAACAAAAACCATACGAAACATAATCAACTTAGACTTTTAGACGCCATAATCAACCTAGACTTTTATACACCATGAGAAACCATGTTTTTCTTTTAAACACCATCACAAACCTATACTTTTAAACACCATCAGAAACCTGTTTTTCTTTTAAACACCATCGCAAACACCATCAGAAGCAACTTCTATTGTTTGCTTCTTCTTTGGTCTATAAACCGGCACACCAATATTAGCACATCTTCTACTATTATGTCCTTCAAATCCACACCTTCCACAAGTCACAATCCTTCCAGCCCTTGTCAACTTTATCACTCTCTGACTCTCTTCCACTCTTTTCCTTTGGCCTTCTTTGTCGGTGATTCATTCTTCCCCTTAATCCTTTTTTGCTTCTTTGTTGGACCATGAGATGCTTCTCTTACTGGTGGTTGAATCCGAGACTCAGAAGATCTTCTCCAAAGGTTAACACCATTCAAAGCCAATATAGAATTCTGGTATTGCTCCCGCCAAATGGAAGTCAAATACCAATCTGAAACATAGTCCTCAGTGGAAAGTTTCTTTAATTGTATCACCTTCAAGACATGACGACAAGGAATGCCCGTCATACTCCATCTCCTACATGAACAAGTTCTTAGCTGCATATCTATCTTAAAGCCTCCACCATTTTCTGTAACCTCCCAACGTCCATTACCACAAGGAAATGCTCGACAATACTTACGATTCTTCTCCTCTTCTGTGATAGTTGCATAGACTTTCTTACTGAATTTTCCTTCGTGCTTTCCAGCCTTTTCCTTTCTTTTAGCTATCCGGAGCATTGCTTGTCTTCTAATTGTCTCTAACATTTCCACCAAAGGCATTTCACGAGCCTTGTTGATGGTATTGTTGTATGATTCGGAGAAGCTGTTGGAGATATCTTCACAAGAGGAGGTGCAACTAAAGAAAGCACGACTAGAGTTTCTTGGATTCTTCATCATCACAGCTTCATACGCCTTAAGATCGTATCTCTTAAGCTCTTCCAAGGCTGTCTCATACTCACCAATGTTGTAGCTCTTTGCAATGGCCCAATACATCTTCTTAGGCAATTCTTTTCCTGAGAATACCTTTCTAAGGTTCCCGTAAATGTGGCGTGCGCACATACGGTGTTATGCTTTAGGCAATTCTTGGTCCATAGCTTTTATCAAGCCCTTTAATCATGATAGAAAAACAAAACAGAGTATAAGACAATAATAAGGCAGATTATGTAAACAAGAGGAGAAGAGAAGAAGACATGTAACCTTCTACCTATCTGAAATGATAGTTATGCCACTTCCATCGCCAAGTTTCGGATCAACCTTCAGCTTCTCAATAAACCAGAGCCAATTATCCGTATCTTCCACTTTGACAACAGACCAAGCCAGTGGATAAAACTGGTTATTGGCATCCCTTCCTACAGCTGCCAAAAGTTGGCCTTTCACACTGTTTTTCAAGAAGCATCCATCGATTCCTATAATTGGACGACAATGTGCAAGCCATGTCTCACGTAGGGATGCAAAGCACACATAAAATTTGTCAAAAGTCTCGATGCCATCATCACTAGTGACTGTCCCAACTTCCACTGTAGAATTAGGATTAGACCTTTTTAAAACATAAAAAAGAGAATCTGTAAAATCTGATGATAGTTAAGTATGTAAATCAAGCTTCAAAACACAAAAACATAGTAGTTACTTACTCTAGAATCTCGTTTTTGTAGTCTTTCATCCTAGCAAACTGCTCATCTTGTTCTTGTTCAAGCATTGAGATTGCTTTTTTCTTTGCTTTTCTACATTAGTCATTTGAGACTATCAAGTTGTTTCTCGCCTCTATTGCTTCTTGAATTGCCTTTGGCTTCATATTAGGGTTTTTCCTAATCTCATCTAAGAACAACTTAGCAATTACTCCATCTTTAATAACCTTGTTGTACCCGTCTTTGATACATGTATGCTCACTATTGAAAGTCTTCACCATATATCTTCCTTCTGGTTTTTCAAAGGAGCAATATATTCTGAAATTGCAGCCTGCAATTGAACATTTAACCTCAGATTTAGCCGACCGCCACCTAGTATACCTCACATTAAATCCTTCCTTAAGTGAATAAGTCGTCACTGCTTCCTTGAACTGAGCTATAGTGTCATATAGCTTTGACAATCTAATTTCTCCACCAACTTGTTTGTCGCCTCTGTGATAGCCTCCATCATCCTCACAATCTGAATTTTGAGGCGTCTCCTCATCATGGTCAAGCTCTTCTTCGTCCTCAAAGTCAGCTACATTTTCCTCTATTCTAGCTTCTTCTTCCAATAGTTCATCATCACTATCAGCTTCAGAATTTGTCCCACTCCCATGACCTTCACCATTGCCTTCACCATTACCTTCACCATGGCCTTCACCATTGCCTTCACCATCAATATAAATCTCAACCAATCTTGTACAAAATGCAGCCGATACCATTCTCTGGAAATTTTGGGCATCATTACACAAAAGCTTCACCTCCGAGAAGTCCTCATACGGTAATTTATACCATATTCTCTGCCCACTTAGATTACTTGCGCCGAAACGCAAAGATAAGTTGCCAAACAAAGCTTGTGGATGACATTCAATTTTGTGAACTTCTCCGCCTGTATAACAAGCTGTGACACCATCTGAAGCTTCTAATTTTCCATCGTAGTATATAAGGAATGTTACATCATCATCGCTGGAATGAAAAGAGATCAAAAAAGTCAGTCTGACATTTCATCGAACACTTGGTGTGCACCAAATGTACTTCTTTTCTATTCAATATAAGCTTGAACTATTGACATATGAATACGAAAAGGTCATCTAGAGTCTACGCAAAACAAAACCAACCCGAATCTACGCCTTAGAACCTTATTTTCAAAGCGATTGAAACAATTTTTTTTTGCTAAAATCGAAGCATTCACGGAGAATATACCTCATTTTGAACGCAGAGAGAGATAATAGGACAAGGGAAGTCGATTCTGTCTCCAAATGCCCTTAAATCCTTGACCTTTTACTCCAACCTTTAAGCTTGAGAAATCTTCCTCAATTTTCGTCGTTACTCACGAGAGGTTGAAGATGAAGTCTGAAGATAATACAAAACGACGACGTTTCTTTATGTTTTTTTTTCCTGTTTCGTAATAAACAAAACGACGTTGTTTTGTTTATCACGAACAAAAACGACGTCGTTTTATGCTTCTCTATCGACAAAACAAAATGGATTAAAACGACATCATATCTAAAAACGACATCGTATCTACGTGTCCGCCACGTCACCTTATTTTAACTGTGACTTAACAGAGTTATCCAAAATGTATAATTAGGCACAATTTAAAAATGTTGGGTATGATATAGCTTAATCGATTAAGTTTAGGTATAAATTAGCACAGCAATAAAGTTAATGTATAATTTAGCCATATTTAGATAGTTCAGGCATGAAAAAACCACTTCCCGCAAAATTTCCATACAAAATTTTCATCATTCTCCAAACATATCACTATAAAAGAAAACTGATTCGTTTTGCGGATCAACACCGCTCTGCTAATCTGGCGGAGACTGCTCGGAGTTTCGAGTAAACCTTACCAGCTGGAGATCCCATTATAAGACTGCAAAGAGAATCCCGTGCGACTTTAATGTTAGAAAAAGCTCCTAAGATATGAATCCTTGTGTCTGCAATCACAATCCTAGTCTTTGTAGAGTTCTCGATCGCAAACTTCGTCTTCCCTCCTTTGCCAGACAATCTCCCGATTGCTCGGGAAAGATGCTCTCCTTTAAGGGTCTTCACATCTTTAATCTCAAAAGATTCCACATAAAGCTCGTCAATCCTCAGAAGTGAAATAGCATCGGGTATATCGAAACCAAGCATGAAAGCGTGTACGAAATCCGCACACTTCTGAAGATTACTGACGTCAGGTGTGTCAGCTCGGGTTTTGAGTTCGACTTTGCGGGATTTGAGATTCATCCGTATGTCAATTTTCATCTGGTCGTAGATGGGTGTGTAGATATCTAACCAAGCTTTCTTGAGAGGAGAGTATCGGTTTGGCGGGACGGACACCTTCCTGAACTGAACCTTGCCATCAGACATCTCATGAGCCTTTAATGGCTTAAAGATTGGCTTAGCCGGCATTGCCTGAGGCTCTGTTGCAGATTGAATCTCCATCTGAGTAGGTTCTGCCATTTGACTTTAACACCTTCAGTGATTATCTTCAAATCTACAAAACAAATCATACATAAGCTGCCAAGCAAAACAACCAGAAGTACAAATCTAACAATAACAAAAAAAACAGAAACTTGTGATTTGATATATCTAAGGAATCAATAATATCAATCAATGTATGAAAACAGCAAAGATCTTACAACAATGGCTACTTCAGATTTTTTAGAACGAGAATTAGAGACCAGAACAAGATACAACTTCAGAAGCGAAACGAAAAGAAATTGAAAAATTAAGCCTTTGGATAAAATCTTAAATAGATGCGATTAATCAAACTAAAAACCTAGATCGTAAAGTTGATTACTTTATAAGAAAAAGAAGAAGAAGAGCTTTCACCTTGATTTTTCGACGGCGGAGGAAGAAGATGAGTTCTCTCTGAGTCAGGTGGTGTGTCCGTAAGAGAGAGATACCAGAAACTTTGTGTTAGGGTTTTATTCTTCTAACAGAGTAAAACGACACCGTTTTGCATAATATGCAATGCCCATTATACGTTTCTTATTGGGCCACAACACAAGGCCCACTATTATGAAAAAAAAGAGTGGGAAAAGTAGCCCGGGAAAAAAATAATAATATTATTCGCATCTCTTATTATGAACAAGAAGAAGATTCCCTCTCTTCCTCTGATTCAATTTTTGCACAGATCTTTCTTTAGATCCGAATACGAAGACGAAGAAGGCGATGGTGGAAAGTAAGCTCTGAAAACTATCATCGCTACTATGTTTCGTTGTTAATTTTCTGAGTATGAGTTCTGGGGATAACATTTCGGGATCTCGTAGGTCTTAGAATGATTGATTTTTCTCCATGGAAGACGAACTGAAATCACTTATTGATTCAGTCCAAATAGCTATTTGTTGATTTTGATTTTGTGTTGAATAGTAGAAACGAATGTGTGTGTGTGTGTTGAAACTTTTAGTTCTGTGAAATCACTGAATCATTCCTGTAGAATTAGCTCGTATGATGAATTTGGGTAGATTACAAATTAGGGAGGACCTAACATGCTTTGCTCTTTGCTTGAAACTCAGAATCATAAATCTGATAAAAGGAACTTGTTATTGTAAAATTTTGATGCAAGATGATATCAGATTTTACTAATAAGACATAGAGATTGATAACAATTCAAAGTTCAAGCTTAGGAGCTCACATTCAATCAAATCATGATTTTTTACATGTTGGTGTTTTTTTTTTAAATCCTTGTAAGGATAATACTTGGGAGGGCTTTGAGTTAAAGCCTTCCAATACCTTAAATCTATACATAAAAGATCAACAAATCCTTTTTTGCACAAAAAAATAGCACATGAATGTTCTTTGTATAATCATATCACACATAGGATCCTCACACATACCCCTTCTAAAATCCTTTCCAGGTACTGAGGACTTCGTGGAACACTTCAGATATCAAATCTCTGTCTGCACATTGCATGAATACGTTGAACTCATCACGGATCTCATATATCTTACCAAACTTCACTAGATACCTCATGCAGCTTGCCTTCAGTTCAGTTAACTCATAGAGATTAGCATTCTGTAGCCTCTCAAGCACATTTTTTGTGTCGATATCGTCCAAAAGACTTGAGTGGCATGCGTCTTTTAAATCAGAAATGTCATACTTATCAGCTGCTTGGAGGAGTGCCAATCGGTGTGTAAGAAATTCTTCGTTCTGGATATTGCCGTATATATAACTGAGGAAAGCTTGGCAAGCGTCAAGTGGCATGTCGGGTATGTTTATCGCTGATACTTCTTTCTCTTTCAGGTCATGTAAAAACATGCTTCGGAAAACAGGTGAACGCGCAGCAAGAACAGCTCGGTGAGCCCCGATGCTTCCACCAGATGCATTGATCGTTATGTCGGTGTAAATGCCTTCTGACAACATACGTCCAAGAGCTGTTACCGCTGTCCCTTTCGATTGATTCTGCGTCGAGCCGTCTGCCCAGATGGAACAAAATTCTCCACTCTGCCAATTCAGGTAATTAATCAGGTTAAAATCATATGTTTCCCACCAAACATATTGATTCAATTGTTGCATACTGATTCAAATTTGTGAGGAATATCACTCAAGTGATGAGAGACACTTACATCCTGAGACAGAACCTTCAAGTCAAGAAACTCGACTTCGATGATGATTTTTCCAGTTAAAGGAACTTCAATCGTCCAAAGAAAATCTTCGTTGGTCTTGATCCGCTTATCTATTACTTCTGTCATTCAAGTAATCATCATCATTAAAGAAAACAGTGTCAGCATTTTGATTCATTTCATCTTTTTGTAGTAGAAACCATGATCAAAGCTACTGCTTTTGGGTACCTGGATGAGATAAAGCTTTCCTTTCACCAGCACAAGAGACAACACGAAGAGCAAAAGAAGCAAGCGGTGGATTTTCTCTGGTAAGGTTTGAAACCTCTGGATACAACTTAACATTTAACAGTGTCTTGCTTTTCTCCACAGACAAATGCCTTCAAATCAAAAAGTCAAAATCAAATCTGATTACAAAAAGGTTCACACTTTTGATTCATTCATCATAATTATTGATCAAAGGGGGAAGAGATGATACCAATTCCAGAGACCCATCTTGAAAGGATCGGATTTGCGGAAAGTGGAGGAAGAAAGATTGTGGATTCGCCATTGGGCGAGTCTTGAGATGGTGTCTACTCTATAAGCAGAATCAGTCATTCTCACGAAAGCCAAAGAGGCAGCGATGTCATGGATGCAATCAAATAAACCCTCCAGCAAATTCTCCCCTGACTTTCCCAGGTTTGCTCTTTTCTTCTCTTCTTCTTCTTACCATATAAATTTACTACCTATAAAAGTCACTTCTTTTAACCCTTTTGTTCATAAAAATCACAACCTTAGATCTAGTGAAGAGAGAGAGAGAGGAGTGGGCTTTTGTTTGGTGTGAATTCACATGAAGATTTTGTGCATATACACTCCCACTTCCACGTATAATAAACCTATATGCATATGGTGGGAGTGTAAAGATAAGAGAAGAGAATCAAAAGAGAGAAGGTTTGAGATTTGGGGTTAGGAATAGGATTTGTTTAATGAAGGAATCAGATAGCTTTTCTTCTTTGATTAGTAGTAATTCCTCAGGGGAAGCAAAGTCTGTGCTTTGCTTTTACGTCATTTGAAAGAAGGGTTCGTTTGCTTTTGGTTGAGAGAGCGAGAGAGAGAGAGAGAGTAAAAGTAAAGTGTTCCTTGGCTTATGGACAGTCTTATGTATGGGTGCGTGTAGGCTTGTTTCTTCCTTCCTTTATTGAAGAGACATAGAGACTTTAGTCCTTTCTCTTGAAGCTAATTTCGTAGTTTAGGACTTCACTTTCTAATTTTCTTGGTATAGATATGTGGTTAAAAACTACTTAAAACAACCCTTTTAGTTTTATCTATCATTGTTTTATTACTTTCAAAATTATCAACCTGTTGAAATATTGTCTTTTGGTTGTTATAGAATCTCTATCCATTTGAATAGGATTGTTTTGTAGGTTAGAAAAATGAATTTATTGCATGGTTTCTGTAATTTTTTGGATTAAGACTATTTAGGATGTTATATATAACCATTCCATGTCGGTCTTGAGATTCACATATTTAATAAAATCTGCAATAGAGATAGAAAAAATGACCTCTGAATATGATACATCTTGATTCGTTAGAATTTTAAGTCTTGAGTCTCTATGTGTGTTTAACCTCAATTCTATTGTTTGTGAGATTAGCATAGAACCCCATTGTTTCATTTGGTTTCTTCCTCAACCTACATTTTCACCTTTTTATCATTATATTATATGTTTTTTAAACATATTATGATAATAATAAATAGATTTGTGTGACAAAAGAAGAATTACATATATAGATTAGTGTGAAGTGTTCTTTTCAGCTCTCACATAGATTTGCGTGAATTGTTTGTCAACTTGATTGATTTGCCCACTCCTTAGCTTACAACTTCATCGGATTCTTCAACTTGATGAATCTCCCATACATTTCACATATATCAAAATATGAAAGTATATAGTAAATATAATATGTTCATGCGCAACACCACACTTGTTGATTCTAATCCTTATCTAACCATTAGAGTTTAATCATTCATGTTTAGAAATTTTGGAAAAGAACCCACAAAGCATTTCTCTTATTGACATACCTCTCCTAGTAACTTTAGTATTAGAGTATGATTAAGCGTATTCAACTAGTCAAGTTGGTTGATAAAAATATAGTTTTCTCCATAGATATTTCAAAAAAGAGAAAGCAAGATTCTATATCATTGTTAATAAGAAAGATAACAAAACGGTGGGGTATTACTAGAATCTTGGATACAAGAGTGCAAGTTTTGTCTTATGATCTCATCATTGATGATGAAAATTGTTTATATATAAACAAGATTCAAAATTAGAGCTTGTTTTAAAATACCCAGTTTAGTATTATAATGTTATAGTATGAATTTAACTATTTTTTTGGAGTGATGAATAAAATTGAAAAATATTGGTTTCGTTGGGAAATAGGCAATTTAAAGCATAGAAGAAGGTGTGAATATATAATTGGTCCAAGTGGAGAAGAAAGGTATCTGAGTGTTTGTCATTTTGTGGGACATTGAATCTATTAATCGATCCAAACACCCAATCTTACAAGCAACTTCTTAGATTACGACTTTACAATTGATCGTGACCGTCCATTTCCTAAAAAATATCAGTCTTTTATTTATTATTATCTTCTCCAAATCTTAACGCTTGATTATTCTAGTCCACCTTAAAAATTCTTACAGAAAAAGGTTAATATTTTTTTTTGTGTGGAAATGTTGATTTTTATTTAGAGACTAATCAAAATATTACATTCGAAATATGGTAGGTCAACGACTATGTTGTGGAGTTTAGTTAAGAATTTGACTAGAAAAAATTGTATGATGGGGGTAAAATCTCCACCATTGGTTTGGTTGTGTTGTTGGATTTCCACTATTCCTTTGCTTTTTACACAAATTTTCTTCACTGTCTAATCATAGCGTTCGGGAGACTTAATAAAGGCTATAATGGATACATATTTTTTAAATATCTACAAATCAAAATTCCAATTCAAAACCAATACCAAATCAATATTTGGCCAAAAAGAGTAGTTTATAGAGGTGGATGTTTGGATACCCGTTCGGATTCAGTTCGGATTTATTCGGATTTTGGATTTTCGGATTTTAAAGTTTAAGATCCATTCATATATTTATAAATTTCGGTTCGGTTCGGTTTGGATCATATCGGATTCAGTTTAGGTATTTGTATAAATTACATTAAAATTTTGAAAATTCTAATATAACTAAAATGCCTCAAAAATTCAAAAATAAAAAATAATATATAACATAAAAGTTTGAATGATGTATGACCAAATACGTTAAAATTGGTTTAATTCGGTTAATTTGATACGGAAAAACTTGAAAAGACAAAGAATCTCAAACAATCTCCAGATGGGTTTACTTTATGGGCTTAAATTAGTTGGACGCAATACAATCTGAAATTGGGCCGTGTTTCAATAAAATCCTCATATTTTTTTCATTTTCTTTTTCGTTTAACACAATAATCTCATCTTAATCAAAAACAAAAAAAGATATTATACATACAGTTAGAGACTTAATCATAAGTTAACATTTGATTAAAATCTTCTTTTAAGTAAGCTTTTTGTTAATCATCAAAGCGTTCTTGCACAACTTGAGAAACACAGTGTTCCTCTCCGAAAGCTCCACATCTTTCCCGGCGCGTGACTCCAACGCGCTTTCGCACGACTCGACGGCGCTGATCGCTGCGTTAAGCCAGACGTCGACGTCTGCGTGCGCGTTGACGAGCATGGCGGAGATCGAGTCGTCGAGCTGCTCAACTGCGTCTTGATAGTTCTTTTGACAATCCTCGAGTGTTACCTCCGTCGCCGGCTGCAGATCCTCGTGACCGAGCTTTTCTTTGATGTAGGCTGAAGTGGAGGAGGCGTTGGCTGACGCGACGGAGATAGCTATGATCTCGATCTGGTTATTGGTTCCGGCGAATTCGCCGGACTCGGGACGTCCTTGTATGCTGGAGAAACAGAGTTTTGGGTCGTCGGAGTTTTTACATAGATCAGAGATAAGACCGGAATCAGCATTTCCGGCGACGGAGAATAGGAGAACGATGCAGATGACGATAATTCCGGCGAACTGCTTCATCTTTGTTTATATTTGATTTTTTGTGGATTGTCATATTGACTGAAGGAAGAAAGATTTTTATATTTGAAAATAAAAATTTTAAAACCTCCAAAACGATAATCCAAAATTAAAAAAGCGATGTTTTTGTTTATCGTTTTTCATTGTTGTTTGTTGAATAAGTTCTGTTTTTTTTAGTTGTTTAGTTTATAATTCTGTTATTTAGTTATTTTGTTTATAGTAGAAACGAAAACTCAAAAAAAAAACGCGGGAAATATAGAGCTTACAAGTAAATTGGGCCTATAAGGTGATGGGCCCATACATCTGTGATAGTTGTGTAAACACATTTTTTCCCCTAAAATATAAATTGTAAAAACGATCAAAGCGTTTTGGTACAAAGCCGGCAAAGACGATATCTTTCCGGAGATATAAGCCGACAAAGGATTAATCCTTTCCAGAACCGAAAGTCGGTGAACCTAAAGGACAACTCTCAAAACCAATGAGAATGAAGCAACCCGGAACAAACATACAACAAATAAACAAAGGGTTAAAACTAGTAAATGAACAAACAAGAACTAATCATGTAAAGCCATCAACGAGATTAGAAAAAGCGATTGGAGGAGAAGATGAGTTGAGCAATCGGGTCGAGATTATTTTGTCTAAATTTCTTTCATGATGCAACCTTTTTGAAATTTTCAATAGATTTATGTACTTTAAGATATGTAATATTTAAATTTTATTAGTTATACACTATATTATATCATGCATTATGGTATATATTTAAAATATATACATTTACTTTACCAAGTTCAAACTATCTCAAAATTGCCTTGATTAATCTTTCTAGGTATTGGGTCACCGTCTGGTTAGACAAGTCTATTAATCCAGTACTTTTACTAATTGCGTTATTTTATAGATTTACTTTTCTATAAACAAAACTCAAATATAATGATATTGATTATTTATTATGTATCTTATTACATAATCAATTACAATGACTTGCGTATCATAAAAGATGCTTATTCTTTGATTAGTTTCCTTCACTTTCCTTGGATGAGACTTTTTTTTGTCATTTCGGCTTTTGAAATGATCCTGCATTAAATAATTGGTGTATTAACGGTTTAAAACGATCATGTTTCTTGTTTTTGGGGCATAATTAAATACGAAAAGTTAAAGAAATTGCCTTCCTCGTTGAACTTGGGACATCTTTATCCACAACAAGTCACGATCCTGTTCTGTCCTCAGGGGTTTGTCATCGAAGCAAATACTTTCGTTCTGATAGTCGTTGACTTCACTTCATTACATAGACATTTTGTTCCAAGTATAAAAATAAGTACTTTTTTTATATTTCAAACTTGAACATATAAAAATCTTCTGAAAAATCTCTTCATTGTAATTTTTTTTGCAATTTTATCTTTTATGTGTAGAAATTGCATATAGACCATGTGAAATTTAGCCAACAATATAATTTTCTTATATTTTATTCAACGACTAATAATTCTAATATCAAAATTCAGTAGCAATTAAACTCAATTGTAAATTAAAATCTCGAATCCGATCCACAACTACAAAAAATCTAAAAAATTTAATAACAAAAAAAAAGATTATATCGCGGATTAAATTCCACGCGGGGTGGTTATAACATTTAAAGAACCACAAATTTTAAGTTTTCTATTCACAACATTATATATGATTAAGAAATCATAATATATTTTTTTCAGAAAAAAAAGAGAAAAAGTACTAAAAATCTCAACAAAACGTCACCATTACATGATAATACAACCATCAGGCTCATCACGGTAACCACCGTAGATCACCGGTGGTTGATAATACGGAGGAGACACCATCTGATAACTGCTTTGGCTCATCGATCTACAAAATCCGCAGAAACCCGAATTCGGAATCTCGCATATGCATCTCCTCGCCGGAGACATTTCGCTGTTGTGATGCTGCTGCGGTGGCTGCTGCGGCGGAGGCAAGGCCTGAACGGTGATAATGCTCGCGTAGCAAACTTTCTTCTTGAGCTCACGCGTTAGCTCCGCCGTATCAATCCCTTCTCCAACCACAACTAACTGATCGTTTTGTCCTTGAATCGAGACCGATCTCACACCTGTGTTTTCGCATGACCTAACGTGAGTGCCAAGTTACTTGTTAAAGAAGTCACATATATAGTAGAGAATTTAAGTAAAGTAAACCGGATGTTCCTGATGCGATTTTCATAGCTTTCTTCATCAGTTTCTCACTCTCACTCATATCCATCTTTAGAACTATCCTTTGCTGAAAAAACAACTAATCATAAGTTTCGTGTTTCGCAAGAAAAGTAGTTTTACAGAAGAGAAATAAAATGGATTATGAAGAAACGGCACTTACCTTCATTATATCACCGAGAAAAGTTCACCGGAGAGAATATTCCGATATGTGGTTTTGTGGATTGAGTATGTTTATTATCCTCTTATCGAATATTTATATATATAGAACAAAGAAGGATCATAGGCAATGAATGAGAAATATCTAGATTCCTATTTTATCAAAAAATAAAGAAAAGATTACGTTATTCTATCATTAAAGATGTTTCTTTTATTACTACACAAAATTGACAAAAAAAAACTATAATAACGACCAATAGCAACAAAGTTTGAATATTTTAAATACTAAAAACCAAAGTCAATTTCATGTATACATGTTCCTAGCAATTCTATTATCATAATGTCATCATACTCGACGTAGTATATGATATCACATGGTACTATAGACTCAGTCATAAGCAAATTCTTTGAAAATTTACTAAGTATAAGTACTTCTTTTGTTTGTTCACTATCAATTTCTTTGCCGTTTGCTTCACACTTTCATTTTTTAATGGTTTCATTAATTATTTGAGTTTTTGATTAGAAGTTGAAATTTGAAAAGTTTTCATTGCCTGGATGGTGATTGTCACCTTGTCGGCTAAGTTTTAGTATATACACTTTTCTACAAGAAATGATAAAAAAAAAATTCATTTACTTATATTGTAAGTTACTAAAAAGCGTTGAGTCAAACCTTCTGGTTGAGGTAGTGTCTTATAGTGGAAATATCAAGACGAGGAGGAGAAGGAAACAGAGTGATGAAACATTCTCCTTAAAGGCACAATGCAACCATTTCTACTACATATCCTCCAAAGAAAACTAGATATATACATAGAAGAACTCCAAACATCATCAACCATTTTGGTATCGTGGCGTTTGAGATATTAATACTTAGCTTACTTCAATGCCATTCTTCAAGATTTGTTACTGAGTCCAATGCAGGCAAGCTTTAGTCACCTTGCTTCCATCAAATTTATCCTGACATATTGTTCTTTGAAGGTTAGTTTCCTTAATTTTCGATTTACGTAGTTCCGTGTGTTTTCATAATATAAAGAAATGTCGATGATGTTTACCAGTGTTGCGGTGGAGGGTGAATGTTGAGGTTGCTCTGCCTAGTGAAGCTTTGTTCTTGTGCTTCTCCAGTGTATGGATGAGGAAAGCTGGTTCCGGCCAACACTCTTCGAGCATTCACGTTGTAAAACCGATGAGAAACTCTGTTGAAGCGTTCAAATAATGGTTCTTCCCTTGTTTGAACAGGAAAGTCTTGACAAAACAAGCGGCGTCTTTCAGCAGATTCTCCATCATACGGATGATCGGGAAAGCTCACCCTTGTTTCCCAATTAGAGCATTTATGAAACTGTTCTTGATGATGAAGATCTGTTAGAAAAGTAGAGTCTCGACAAAGCAGGCTGCTTCTTCTTTCAGTGTATCCGAGCTTGTCCAGATTTATTGAGTTGTCTTGAAACTGGGCAGCTTCGAGCTGTTGTTGATATGGAGATGTTCTGTGTACTGATTGAACCAAATGATCTTGGACTTGCCTAAGGTTATGGTCCCGGAGATAGCTGAGATTCAATGAAACTGATCTTTGGCTGAGACCTTGAAATTCCATTTGGACTGGCTGCTTATATGGAAAAGCTTTCGAACACTTTGATTCTCGTTCCTTCGCTTGCTTCCATATCATTTTCTCTGCATAAAGCTCCTTAGCGACACGACAGAATCTGAACTTGAAAGTACTACAATCTCCCAAAAGGAAAGGTTGGTCACACCTTGAGCCATCACCTCTCTTATTGTGATAACCAGGATAATTGCTCTTGTCAAAAGCCACACATTGCATCAAAGCAAGAAAGCATCTGCTCGCAAGCTCCTCGAGATTCCAATGACAGAAAGGTTCTTTGTTCTTATGAGAGACATGGACTTGTCCATCAGCTCTTAACATATGGCTTGCACCGTGGAAAAAACCAAACACTAGTTCCCTATGCTTCCTACAACAAAGCAGACACAGACCTTGAGCTACTGCAAGAAGAAAGCATCTGTAATAATGGCGAAAACGTTTGAACTTGTTACCGAATAAGATAAGGATCAGACTCTTTGCTATGGAAACCGGCGTGAGGGAAGTTAAAGATGATGCGATCGAATCGTCTGAAACGAAGAAGAGGATGAAAGTGGAGTTTAGTGGCATCAACTCCATGTAAAAGCAGAGCACCAAGTCTCTTTAAAGCTTCAAGGTTTGATCTTGCCTTCTTATACTTTCTAACCACATCATCTGCTTATAACCCATCAATAGTTACAATAGGAGGAGACATAAGACAACAACAACAGAGGCAAATGCAACTTAAAAGCTACGAAATTTGATTAAGACAGAGAAGAAAGATGCAGATTTTGAGAAAACCCATCTCATGATTCATCTGAAAGTGACCCTAAAAAACCCTAAAACCTCTGCAGAGCGAGAGTGAGAGTGTGAGTGAAGGAGAGAGAAGAAGGAGAGTGTTGTGTAGTGTACCGTAGGAATCGAGAGAGGAAGCGCAGAGATTGGAAGCAGAGCGAAAGAGAGTGGCTAAGCTGAGAGAGAAAGAGAAATCTCCTTCGCCGACGAGAAGGATATGATGGTTTGATGAATAGTGTGTTACCCACACTTGTTCTTCTTCTTCTTCTTCTTCTTCTTCTTCTTCTCTCACTCTCATCGTCGCCATTAGAGTGTGATGATGAAACCCTTTTTGAAAGTTCTGATTTTTTTTGTATTCAAAACTCAAAAGTAATGGAAACGACGATTCTGTGCGGTGGTTTCTCAACAAAAAAAAAAACGATTACTGACGATTGATTTATATATTACAGATTTACTTAAACTAGTATCATAAGCATAGATTAATTTTAAAAAAATAATATAGATTTGTATTTGTGTAATTCGAAAAGACGTTTGTTTTTGGTTTTTATGCACTTTTACGACAACAAAAACACAATGATGACAAATGGAGAATTTGAAGCAAAATAAACTTTATATCGATACTAATCCACTTTAATATATTTTTAGATTGGAATGTGACAAATGATTTTCATGAGATCTACGTATTATTTTTTTAAAATAATTTATCTTTTACTTAAAAGAGTAGTTGTGCACTTAACTGTGAAGCCAGCGGAAAAAGAAACCACAGCTACATAGGTGGAGGCGTCTTTAGGCGAACTTAGCTGAAAATTCTCATTTTCAGTTCCCAACTCCACAACCATTTTGCCACCTATCAAAATCGGTTTCTTCGACTCCACGATGAAAGAACAAACCATCCGCCAATCAACACTTCTTCGCTCCTAAGGGCATTTTCATTGTAGAGCTTTTGTAAACTCGATTTCCAATGCATTTTATTTTTTTTTATTTTTTCGTCAGATTTAAAAAAAAAAAAATTTAATTCTGACCAATCGCGGACCACCACAGTAGAAGAGGCGCCTTTTATTTACGTGATTTAGCATACACCTCTTATTTTTTCTTTCTTCTCTTTGAATTGTTTATTATATTTTTTCCATAAAATACTCACTTAAAAATCTGCAATGGAGATGGTCTAACCCTTTGCCACCGTCACGCAACGACAATTTCAAGCTAAACTAATCATCGCTGCTCTTATTAGAAAAGGAAGCGACACGCGAAGTGCTACACTCTCGGACCTTCTCGAGTGAAGAGAGAGTCCCGTAGCTCCCGAGATATCAAAAGAAACTCATAGACACAGTCATCATGACGGTTGACAAATCCGATATGTCCTGTCCACGCACGCGCCTACCAGCCACTCATGTGCATGTTTTACTTCTGTTGATAGAGCGTATGTATTGGCTAACAACTATCAAGGTTTAGAGATTTTTTCCCTATCATTTTTTATTCATCCATATCTATCAATAATCTGTGAATCCAAGTCCCGAGCTCGTGGTTTTTCCCGTTAGTCATATAAAATGCGTGAAGCCTAAGCGAGTTCTTGTGGTGCGGAGCGTTCCATGGATGGTGGAGTGAGCAAAGGATGTTAGTTTATAGAAGGAGGTCGTTACTTTTCTGAGCACACCTGGTGGAGTGAGCAGAGGATGTTAGTTTATAAAAGGAGGTCGTTACTTTTCGGATTCATCGGTGTGCTCGATCACTTCTGCCTCTCCGCAGCGGTAATGAGACGGTGGGGGATATGCAGACAAGAATGGGATTGCAGTTTGCAATAACAGGAGAGCTAATGATGCACTAAAGCTAACTGGCCCCTTGTATGAAGGAAGATGCCGACGAGTCTCTGTCAAATTTTGTAAATGAGTACAAAAAAAGTACTCAAATGATAAGCAATTGTGTAATAGTAATAATAATAATAATTTCATTCATTTTATTTTGCAACCAACCATTTCAAGTATTCATGTTTTACAAAATCTAAAAGAGAAAAAGAAAACCTAATGGTCTCTAATACTACTAACATACTATAGAAGGACAGATAAAATCCAAAAAAGCATTGTGCAGTCTTTTATCAAAAGCTCTTCTCTCCTTTGTCCTGCCTGAAAAATTCTTCGACATCTGCCACACACCATATGGAAATCTTTAGTATTTATTAAGATTGAAGATTGTACAGAGTAAGAAAGCTTACTTACATGTACAGAGGAGTCTAAAGAATGAAGGATCGACGAAAGCTTTTGTTCAAGCAAACCCGAAACCTTCACTGGCTTCGTGAATCGCAAGTAGTAGACGTTCCTCAAGCTGTTCTTTTGATTGATACTCAGGGAGGTCTAGTTGGTTAAAACTGCAACCCAACCACATACGAAACCACACACATAAGTAACCAACCACCAATACAAGACAATTCACATTATCTATTATAAAAAGAAGACAGGCTTTGTAATGATTTTCTAACCATGTATGAGCTGATGGCAGCCGCTCCGGAGCTCCATATGCTTTGTGGATTTGTAATCTTTGAGGTCCAGATATACCTTGCAGTGCCTTGAACCCTTCCAAAGGAACCTGATTTTCCAGTGTTTCACAATGAGGAATGAGAGATCGATATCATCCACAAACAAGAAAGAAACCAAGCACAACACAACATCTATATCAGGAAACACAATGAGGAATGAGAGATCCATATCATCCCGCGAGTTGTTGCTGGTTTTTACCTTTGATGTTCCTGTGACAAATTGCAGAAATCTCGCCATGTCTTCTTTACTAAAAGCTTTAACAACCTCCCAGAACCAATGAATTACAGGGGATCCTGGCGTGTAGCTGGTATACTCCGTATTGGCTTTTAGATCATCAACTACAAAAAAACCCAAAACAACAAGAGTGTTATGATATAACTAAATGCATAAGCTAAAACGTGTAACACTACTGAACCATAGTATCCACAACTTACAATCAATCTCAGGCAACCCGCTGATTAGGAGCTCAAGCTCTTTATCGTTGAAAATTGATACGAGCTCACGAGGTATCAACTCATTGAAGCCTTCAAGGAAGGCATTGATCTGAGGCCGAATAGCATTGGTAAGTATGTGGCTGGCCACAAGGTCAACATATTCATGCTTTGTTTCCTCTGTCACCCGTATGTTTCTTCCTCCAGGTTTAAGCTCATAGTCCGTCACCTTCTCAGTAAAAAAATATAAAATGATCAATCAATTCAATATGATGGCAGATCCATCGGGATGAAGGGCAGAAAAACAAAATCTATTATCACACACCTCAGTCTTTTCATAAAGAATGTGTTTTTCCTCATCTGCATCCATACTAAATGTGAGGTCGAGTATGTCGCTAACATCATTCTGAATGCAAAGAAAAAGGGACAAATGTAAGTCTCTAAAAAGCAGGACGGTTGTAACTTCAATGATTGAGCTTTATAAATAGATAAAGGTAAATTAAGACTAAGTCCTCAAACCTCTAACAGCCACTTCAAATTCTTGTAGTAATCAGGATCCACCGCCTCAATGTCATGGTAGGTCACCTTCACACCGAGTATGTGTTTATAGAAGGAACGGGTGAAATAAACATCCAAAAGCTGCCCATCAAACAAAGCCTTTGCCACCTGCAGTGACACCACAGACGCATAAGATAGACCCAAAAACCAAACAATCGGATAATTTGAGAGATAAGGTCCTCTGATATATTACCATACGGCCAACAAATTTGAAGTATGATAGATGTTCGGTTTGGTAAACAGAATTGGGATTCGGCTGGAAGGTGGCATCATTTCCAACGGTAGTGAAAAGCAACGCCCCTTTATCAAATATAACTCTTGATAATAACTGATACCATTCTCGGGTAAGACCACCAGCATCAATACCTTCTTCGCCTTGAAACTGCACATTCAGACGCCCCTTCAGATCCTGTGGGGAGCGCATACGTAACTGGTTGTACGAATCTTCCAACACATAAGCTCGTCGAACACTAATACGCAATGGCCCAGAAATGTGTTGATCATGTTGGTGCCTTATCCTTGACCTGAAGTACGCTTTCTTGTTGTCAAAATCAATCAGCCTTGGCGTTTTGAGCATCAGTGAGAGGGACTTCTCCAGTAAACTCGGATTTTGCCTGACAAATGAATTCAAAAGTCGCCTATGCTTCTCTGCAAACTTTGCAAATGTGATAGATTCCTTTGCTTCCCCTGCCGTCACATTTGCATGATCCTGCTGTAACGTTGACGGAGTTTGAATTTTCTCACAGAGAACAAAGAAGGCCTCAATAAGAGGTAGGAGCCTCTGAGTTCCTGAAGGAAGAGGGGATGGAGGAGAGACCCCAAGGACATGATTCCCGGGGTTTAAGTTGGACACAGTTGTTGTAGCTGAAGTGTGATCTGGCTGCAACTCAGTCATGCTGATACACTGGCTAAGTTCTTGCCACAGGGGCTCTAATGCCATGTTTAGTCTCTGCATAATGTTTTGTTCTTCCTGTTTTGCTTCGCTTACTGTTCCCTCATTGCTATTATCAGTAGGGGAAGTTAGTGAGCTAAGCACCTGCAGAACACGGAGAATTGAAGCACCTGCCATGGAACCTGTACTGTGACTCATCTTCTGTGTATTGCTCAGTGCTGCCAGCTCACGGACCGTCGAGGCACTCAAACCACTCGTCAATTCTGAGAGTTCTTTTGTGAAAAACTTGCGATGAGACTCATCTACAGCAGCCAGCTTTTTGAGTACCTCTCCTGCTAACGAGTAAATTTTATCCGATAACCTAATAAAGTATCAAAACATGTGAGTAAGCTTAAGGCAATTCAGGGACATGAATGCCACCAAGGAAACATGTTTAGTAGACTACTAAATGCATGCATACATATGAAGAAGTAGAAAACTCAGGAAAGCAATGAACTGCAGAAAGAATGTGGGTGCATCTTTCTTACCCTTCATATCCAAGAAGAATGCAAAGATTGCGGAGATCGGACTGTGGCAGCTGCAAGAATATGTTATATATATCAGCACATTTCTTCTTTCTTGCGGCAGATTGCTCAGCTTCATCCACTAGCTCAGATTCAGCATCTTTACGTGTTTCAGTTGAAGGTTCTTCACCAACAGGTTTGTTTTCTGATTTCTCAGGTACTTCTGATGACGGAGACCAACCCTCAATTCGGGAAGCTGCTGTGTAGACTACTACTTGCAGCAAACCCATGACCTGAAACATAGAGAACACATCTTGTGGGTAAAATATACCGATAAAATAATAACCAGAGCAACTATCTGGAGACTAGCAAGAAGATGCCTAATATTCTGAAAATCATGCTAAACTTACCAGCGCTAGATGAGATGTACTCTGCAAAAGCTGAGGCCGATTAAGCAATTTTAGGAAGACAAGCAGAGGTATCTCTAAATCCCGGGAGTCTGTCTCATGAGAAACTTTCTCCTTACCCTTGCCTTCACATACAGAGGGTTTGGGGCTTGACAACTGGGAAAGAAGGGATGAATCGAAGTAAAACAACATGTCAGCAACAGCCGAATGATTCGTAGCCAAGTACGTCAAAACTTCAAGCACCCGACGGAACACCAACGGAGGAATGCCTGTGTTAGGAACAAGAAAAGTCAGATGGGTGCTCTGGAAACTTACAAAAATAGCAAACAAATAATTTTGATAGGGTGTACTACCATTCAACAGCTGGGATCGACCATAAACAACATTTGGTTGACAGCCATAGAGTCTTTGGGGATTCGTTATTGCCAACTGGCTAGGCGATGTCTCCATCTCTGGCCTAATCATATCCAGTAAAAGTTGAACCAAGTTTGCTCTTGTAACACTGTTAGCACATAGATTTAATAGGAGTCTCTGCAGAAGGCCTTTTCCCAAGGGCTGATACATTGAAATAAAATCACTGTTAGACGTGAAATCAAGTATAAACCAATACTTATGGTACTTCCATTAGAATAGTCTATTAGGCATCGGGATAAGCACCAAAACAATTAATTTTGGTTTCTTTACAAGAAGGTTTAGGGAAAAAACAGGAAAGTCTCTTACCTGTGCTAGTCGTAATAGCCTGATTAGTGATTTCAAGGCATCAGCGCTGACAAGAGGGTCTCCTTCAATCTCTTTTATTTTCAAGCCATCCGCAGAAGATGAAGCAGCCCTCTGACCAATAGTGACTCCAACACCCCTGCCCATCCCCGTCAGCCTATTGTAACCCAAACCATTCCTTCGATTATTCAGCCTGTGGCTAGTTCCAAAAAGACTACGAGCCTGATAGTGACTCATTGCTCGGTCTCTGAGCATCTGCGCTTCTGCAAGCAAAGGTGAAGGTAAAGCGGCCAAAACTGCTTCTGAAGAAGTCAAGAGAACCTGAAAGTGACATATTTCAGAATGTTATAACCCCTTCAAAATTCAAATTTGCTAATTCAAATTTAGATAGAGATACAAACCTCTTCACGTAAATCTGCGGGTAGAGTAGCAATAATTGAAGCATTATCCATGTCAACAGGCTGTCCTTGTGACTGCTGTACCATCCTTTGTGCCCTTTGTTGAGCAAGAACTTCTGTTTGGATATCTGGGGGAAGTGCTGCCAAAAATTCAGGATCTATGTCGTCTACTGCAGGTGGTTCATAAGTTGGAGGCTGAACGGACTGAGCTTGCTGAGAAGCAAGGACTTCTGCCCGCATATCTTCAGGTAGCGCCTCCAAGAATGTAGGATCAATGGCATTTGCTTCAGGCGCCCCACCGTCCAAGCTACCTCCAGCAACTCGTTCATCATTACTCACATCTTGTGTAGCTTCCATAGATGAAAGCTCATTGTTGTCACGGGCCAAAGGTGAAGGTTGCACACTGAGATTTCGCTCTGCACCATCACCACTCATATCTACATCTGCACTTGGTTGAAGACTCGTATCAGAAACATCTACTGGAGGTGGCCCCTCGGTAACAGACGCATTTTGAATACTGGAAGTATCAAGTTGCCCCTGGCCAGAGGAGACAAAATGCACTGCTTCAAGATCTGCTTGCTCAATAGGTACTCCACCATCTTCCCCAACTTCCATTCTATCAATCTCATTTGGTGTACTGTTCAGAGGAAGAGGCTGCCCAACTTCATTATGTTCTGCACATTCACCTGCATCTTGTGGAGAAGCTAGATTAGCTTGACCTTGTGGGGCTACATCATGTGGGTTATTAACATTGTCACTGTTATTTAACAGTTCACGCTCCGGACTTTGATGTCCACCGTCATTACCAACAGATAAAGGAACATCTGGCTGTTGCTGTTCTTGGACTTCTGTGCTATTAGTCTCCCTCTCGACAACAGTATCTGCTGGAGCAGAGGCACGCAAGTTGGAAATAAAATGGTCTTCTATCAACTGGGCAATTGAAGCATATTGGCTACTTGGTTGAGGATGACCCGTATCAGTCCACCGACTATCACCAACCCCTCTTCTTGATGAATCCATACTCACAACAGAATAATCAGTCAAAGTGGGAGGTGCCCCACCTCGATAACGATCACTGAAAGGATCACCTGGTACTTGATCAAATGGTATAACAGGTGTATCAAACATGTAAAACTGTGCTACGTCATAGCTGCTAGCATCTGAATGCCTGGATATACTGCCAGCACTTGCTGAAACTGAGGCTGTATTACCAGCCTGCGAAGGTCTGACGAAGAGCGGATGCTGAAAACCATGTGCTTCTGAACCAGATCGATCAAAAGAAGATCTGCCCGTTTGACGCCTACGCTCGAAGCCCAAGGGTCTCCGCAGAGCAAACAGGTCGTCCACATTCACTCCTTCAAATGGCTCAGCTGTAATATCATCTACAAAACCATTTCCACCACCAGATCGCCCAAGAATCTGAAAGTGGTCCAGCCCATCAACAGCTTCCCTCCACCTCACCTCTATTACACGGTTCTCATGGAAATCATCCTCATCTTCATCAATCATTTCATCATTATATTCACCTCCAAGGCCAGTATCTTCAGGGTCTTCCACATCAGTTCCAGCAAGAGACATAACACCAGCTCCATCTTCCCCTAAATCTGCATCCTCATCATCTCCTTCATCATCCTCCTCTTCGTCTCCCATGTCATCATCGACATCATCATCGATCCTGTTTTCAACGTGAAAACCCATTTCGATTTGATCACCTTCAATTTCTTCTCCCATAAAATCCATCTGATTAGGTTCAGGCGTCTCATCGCCTTCCACCCTCATCTCATGAGCTATAGCCTGGGCTTGACTCGAACCTCTTTCACCTTCGCTTTGAGAGGAAGCTTGAGGCTGCTCCTGTCCAGCCCCTACTGCATCTGTTACTTGCTGTAGACTGCTATTACTTTGGTTCAGCTCATCAACTTCAGCTTCAGTTACAGTTCCATGACTATCATGTCTTTCATTAGAATCTGTGCCTTTTTTCTCGTTTGGTCCTTCTGATTTCAGCTGCTCAGCAGCATTTGCAGCCCTTGTCAGTGTCTCGAGAGACTTGAGGATAAGAGTGACAAGCTTCGGAGCATCAGGGTGATCGAGATCGATTACTTGAAGGATGCTAGTCAGAGACTGGATAGTTCCCCCGTCTATCATGCTTTTTGCAACATCAGGTGAACATCCACAGCCAGGTAAGTTGCTGGAAGATGAATTCTTTGTCAAAATCGAATAAACCAGTTCAGCAAATGCACGAACTCTTTTGTCAGGTAATAGAACACTTTTACTAGAACTCCTTCCCAGAGAAGCAAACATGGATAAAACCCTTGAAAGCTCATTGATTATTCTTTTGCGCCCTTCACTGGAACGGCTACACAAAACGACCAGAAACCAGGAAGCCTTTTCAGACAATTTCTCCTTCCATTCTTCGGGTCCAACAAACTTTTCGAGAGATATAGGAAGGAGTCGATGAATCACATGGTAAATTAACCCCCCATCGCCAGGTGAATCATCAGGTGTGTTAGATCCCCGAAGCTGAGATATTTCTGTATCCCGTCTCAGTATGACACTGGTACCATGCAAGTACATGAGAACAATATCACTCAACAACTTCAAGATAAATGTTACTCTGGCCAATTCTTCAGATTTTTCAGATCCAAGTTCTGATTCCTCCGGATCACCAACTTTTGATTTACCCTTCACTTTAGTTTCCGGGCCATCAACCTCCATCGGAATAAAATTGGTTTCATCATCTTCCTGCCTCTTCACCCTAGGAAAACTCAAGACAATGTCGATAAGCTGATCAATAACTTGGATGAAGTTAGCAGGGACTCTTCTGTGGCTTTTTGAACATTTTCCTGACCCATCATGAAGCTTATTTTCAGATATTCCAAGGGGTTCGTTCACAGAAAGTCCATGTTCGCTGCCAGAAAGTTTTGGCTTTTCTTTTTCCTTTGACAGTATCACAAAGTCCCTTCCTCCTGAAGACTCCAGCTGACAAGTTGAAGCCACAGCTTTCATAAAAACCACCGGATCCCTTGAAATTACAGGTGCCATTGTTGTCAGGAATGTCCGAGGTAATACCCTACCTATTTGTCTCTTCCCACTCAAGTTCTGGCGTATTTCTGATTCCATGGCAATTTGGAGAGTCTGAGGATCTTCAATGAGATGCCTCACAATAACAGATGCAACAGTATCATACCCAGGGAAGAAACATTTTTTCGGAAGATTAAAAAGTGAAGTTAAGCCTCCATGTTCCAGAAACTGGATAGCTAAAGAATGTGTTTTCGTTAGACGAGCACATAGCTGAAGAACAGCCTGCATGATCATTGCTGGAACACGCTGCTTTATGAGGCCACAAGCAATTGACAGAGCTTTTCCACCCTCTTCCATCGTCAGATAACCTGTAGGTTTTCCAAAAATCAATTCCAGAGCTGGGTTCGACTCTCCTTTAGCAACATCTGTAGATAAGGCTTTCTTAAGCGCTGCTGCTGAGTCTTGCAGAGAATCACTCGGCTCCAAAGACCCATTTTGACTTCCTTCCACATATTCAGATGAGATTCTTGTCCGTGCCTGCAGCATCATACTCAATACAAGAAGCAAAGCACTAATGCATTTTGGAGCCAGAATCTCATTTTCAGATTCATTCTTAAGCTTGAAATCAGTCAAGATATCAACTGCCAATGTCACAATACCATCCTGTGCAGCAATTTCTCGTGTGTTATCATCCTCTGAGAGCACTAACGCAAGGAGGTGTGGTATCATAGTCAAAGCACCATTATCCTTGCTGAAATCAAGTTGTACTAGCTTCAGTTGCTGAATAAGATACGAAACGATTTTTGGCCGATCTTCTCCTTTGTTTCGGCTACAGAGTGTCACAAACAAATCCATCAATGGGAAAGCCAAAGAATCATCACTTTGAAATAACTTCACTGATGCAGTAATAACGTCATCAACAGGTGGTTCTTTTGGCTCTGCTTCTTCCTGCGGAACATCTACAGGCTTTTCTGTATCATCAGGTTTTGGAGTTTCAGATGCATTTCCAAGAGACAGTGCAAGTGCTTGAGCCAGCTCGTCATCTTCCTGTACATTATCTTCAGGATGGGTAAACAACCACTCCATAGCCATTTCAACACTGTTTGTTCCAACTCTTCGTAGAGCGTCTTCAGCCCTTGACCTTGAAAATCCCATTTCCACAATCGTACCAACAATGGCTTCATCAGGCTGTAGAGGTAAGGCTCTTTGGTTTGTACCCCGTGTAACACCACTTCGAGTGTGTCTAGCATCCACAACACCAGAGTATATATGTGTAACAAGGGAGATAACTGAAGCCACAAAATTGGGATTGCAATCAGGAAACATAGGGTGGTTCCATATAGGTAGTATGACATCCAGAACTTGAGACTGAAGATTTCGCACGAAAGTCTCAGGTTCCCTTGGTACAGGAAAAAGTCCGATGGACAAATCTACTGGAGCTGGCTGAACAAGAAGCTGCGTTTGAGACGTGGAGGCTGGAGATAAAAGAAATGTAGAGTTAACAAAATAGTCCAGTGCTCGGCAATAGTTTTGCAGAGTATCTACCAGCCACGTCCTGTGAGACCATATATTCCTTTCACCTGGTTTCTCATTCTCAGTACCAGATGCAGAAATAGAAAACGGTACTGTCCAGAGTAACTGGCTTGTAGCTTCAAATGTAGTGAGAAGTTCCTTAAATGTTCCATGGACATAGAAACTATTCACCATAGCTGTAAAACAGACTTTCCTTCGGGTATCAAATGTCAGGGAAGTGATGTCGTCTACCACTTTTCCAAGGTACCGGCACTTTACTGACAGAGAGATATCATGTCCAGAATTAGCACCATACCCCTCGAAGTTAAGAGCTTCAAGAAATACTTTCGCTAGGGCAGTACCAAGCGTCTTAGATGCTGAATTTAATGGTACTCCATCAATTCTGCGACGATTAGCAGAGGTAAACCCTTTCACAAGGGCTGTGAAAAAATAACGTAATGTACAATTCAGCTTGTTTAAAATTTCACTAATGAGAACTTCAGTGCTTTTCTTTTTTGGCTCGTGGGAAGATGACGTTTCTGGTAGATCAGATGGAATCTCAGAATCAAAATTAAAGGACTCCAGGTGTCGACGAGTCCTCCGCGCTATTGCATGCCGTGTACGACCATCAATACCAGAACGTACAACAGACAGGAATTCACGATCCCCACCCCAAATAGACTGAGAGCTACTGCTTCTAATGGATACAGGGTTAGTGCGTCTAACTGCTGAAGCATTACTTGCATCCTCATCATTCTCTCTGTCAACATTACTAGATGAAGCTGAAACTGAATTATCAGGTCCTCGATCAACACTATGTTTTTCATCTTCCTTGGTATCACTACATTGAGACATCTGCCAAATCGTTTGCTTGTATGTTTGACCAAGTTCTTTCAGTACATCTGCATCAGCAGCACTCAATTCCGAGATAACTGAAGTTGTTCCTTTCAACAAAAAGTTGGAGAGGGATAACATGCCTTCTAGGCAGGAAAGGGATCTCAAAATCTTAGTCTGAACTGCAGACTCTAATTTAAGAAGTTGAGTGCCTTCAATCGAAAACAAAAGCTCATTCGTCTTCTTCAGATGTTCTCTTAAATAGGAGCACACTATCCGAGCTAGGCCAGCTGAATGCTGAGGTGAGAAGTTCTTAAAAGCAACAGAAAAACTTTGACCCAGAGAGGTTGATAAAGGCATACGAGGTAAAGAGAATAGCCGCAAAACAGCATCAATTCCTCCCTTCTCAACAAACAGGGAACATACTTCTGCATTCTGAAGAACTGTTTCAAAGAGACGGGCAACATTACACACACAATCTGGAAGAAACTGCTCTATGTTTTCTGGAGAAGTATCGGAAGATGGTTCCGACTCATCCAGGACCGCCAAGCTCTTCTCATCAGCGTCAATGTCCATAGGAACGGTAGCAGCATCAGTAGGCAAATCTGGTGGCATAGAAGTGGTGGCCTCTGTCCCAGATCCAATAGTCAAGATGGAATTGAGGATTTCAATGAACATATCAACTCCAGAGGAACGTAATGAAGATTGGTGTCTTAAGAGTTCATCAAGCCCACTTGACAAAGAACCAGGTGTGTCGCCAGTAAGAGCCCGCAGATAAGACGAAGAAGTAAATATTTTCACAAAACATCTCAAGGCATTTCGGTCCTTTACAGCCTGAAGGCCGCTATTGTTGAGACACAGAGCATCCAGACACTGTGGAATGCATGTTATGGCTTCTGCTGAGCAGATGACCTCATCAGATATAGCATCAAGAAACGCAGAAGTTAAACCAGCTGAGTCTAAAGCATTGAAACAAGTGGGATCTTTATGAATGAGATCACTCATGACAGTGGCAGCAAGCGAGAATACTCCACCCCCAAAATCTTTTGCTCTCCTGAAGATAATGCATAAGCATTGAGGCAGCAAGCTTTCCTCGGAACCATAGAGGTTAGTGTTACCAGGAGCATAAGTTCCAAGAGATATTGCACGTAACAAGGCTTTTAACAATGATCTCCTGTGATACGAAATTAATGCTTCAGAATAGAGACACTGTTCAGAATCTGACCGATTGAGGGAGCTATCAATAACATTACTATCTGAACTGCAATTTGTTTCTTTCACGTCGTCTTTAGTACAAGAGACTTCCAGTTTTAGCCGAAAGATAGTATCATCTAAGCCACCTAAATCTCTGAACAAGGCAGCAGCCGGATTGCTGTAATCCATGAAGGCTTCTAATATATGCACAGCAGTACTGACTAAATGCAAGTGCTGAGGATCTGTATCTTTGATGAGAGGCACTAGGGTCGGAATAAGACCAGCTTCTCGCATGGCTGAACATCCAGACGATGATGAAACCAGAACAGTAACAAGAGATAACAAAGCTTCCGCAAAAGCGAGAGACCACTTAGAAGTATTACAAATAACAGAATCAATCGCTTTCTGCATTAGGCCAGATAGCAAACCACGATGCCCGCCTGAGGTGACTGCAGTTAAAACAGTCGGCTGCCGAGTCCGATCTTGTGATAGTGCAACCAAGGAAAGCAAGCACAGTATCCTTATTTTCTCTGGAAAATTATCTTCATGGCTTACCAGTGTAACTAACTCATTTACAAACTCGGGTTCACCATTGAAGAACGAAACAACATTCTCGGTGTCACCACTTGCTTGCACCAAAACAATGAAAGCATATAAGCGAATGCATGTATACTGCTGCCGGGTTTCCAAAGATGAGAATGCCCTTGCAAATCTCAATCTGGTCAACAATGGGAATCTTAAACTGGGAGGAACATTGTGATCATTGACTAATTTGTTCAGAAGTTCCAGGTCAGACTCTGCACGCGTGCAGACATCAGGTACATGGATAACTTGTAAGCCGCCAGGAAGCTCAGTCGATGAATCTTTAGAAGCATAGAACTCAAAATGAAGAGTACAACCTAGCTGGTGAGAAACCTGATCACAACTGTTTTTGGTGGCACATGACATCAAGCCAAGACCTTCCTCTTTTCCGCCCCAGCCTTGTGCAAGGGAAAATAATTTCGAATTCAGAGAAGCATCTCTTATAGAGTATTTTCCAACCTGCCTCTTCAAAAAGGCAGCCAACGTCTGCAGACATGCTTCTACAACATCTGCATCTGTAGATGCAAGCAGGAGGGAAAGATGCTGCTGCAGTTATGAAGGAACAAGTATCAGAGAACTATTCAGGTAGACACCTCAACAATAAGTATACGAAAAGGCGTATCTTGCGGAATATCATCCAGCATAGATTATCAGCTGATAAACACTAGCACAGAATTGCAAGCTGTGCCACCAGTCAGAAAGAAACGACGCAAATAACAAATGATAAATACAGGAACTTGGGGGCGGATTTACCTCATAAGAACTATAAAAATGTTTGTTCGTGCAATTCTCTAAAACAACTCTGATAACTCGAAGAACTTGAAGAACAGCATCCTTTGGGAAAGGAATATCAGATTCCTCAATGTTCTCCTCAATATGCAGATCCTTCCTTACTTTTACATGCTTCTCAAAGAATGTGTCAAAGTGATTGAAGAGGTCCACCCAGTGATGAAAGTCACCCTACACAAACGAAAAACAACCATGAATGAACACGAGAGTAGATGGATTAAAAAGAACCTTCGAAACTCTAAAGCGGATTCTAAAGTACCTTGTCGAATTCCCAGCGAAAACGTTTAAGCGGTTCTTGTATTTGTTCGAGCGGAACAGCAGTAACACTACTGATGAAAGATTTGATTTTGGGAGGCTGGTGAAAACGAAATCAAGAATGGTTAGCACAGCCAATAGATACAGCATCAAATAGACATTAAAGTTAACAACGCCTCCAAAGGTTTGGCTTAAGAGCTCAAAACCTCAATCAAAGAAACCATTCACCAAAACTTCAGCCACAGACAAAACGAAACGAACAGTTCTATAACAATAGATACACCCAAGAAACAAAATCTCCAAGAAAATCAAATTAATAACAAGTTCCAGAAAACTAAAAAGCAAATTGTTACATCTACATGAAAAAAGGCAGAGATGGAGATAAGCAGTAATCGAAATGATCAAGGGTTTTTAATTTATGTAGTTGAAGAAGACTTACAGCTTCCGAAGCCCTCCTCTTTCTAAGCTTCATGATTAGAGACAGGGCATCTCCTGAAGCAAACTAAAAGATTAAGCACTGATCAATCCTCAAACACAGGAGAGAATTGATCAATACAGCGATTGAGAACTGGGTAATCGAATCAAAATATAACCGGTGATCTGGTCTCCGACGGCGATCGGTGACGCAGACGGAGAAGAAGAAGAAAGAGAAAGAGAAGGAGAAGAAGAAGACGATCCTGGAAGTAATCCAAGTGCGGAGAGATCCAAAACTAGGGTTTCGAAGAGGATCGCGTATTAGAGAGATTTGATAGAGAGAGAGAGACGGTGTAAGAGAGAGAGAGAGAAGTGGAGAAGATTTCTAAGAAGCTAAGGTGCTTTGTGTTGTTGTTATATACACGAAGCGAAAAAATATGTTCCAATGCCGGTTTAGATTTTTTTTTTCTTTTCGACTTTCTTTAAAATTCGATATACTTTTTTGCATAAAACATTTTTTTTGGTTAAAACATAGAACATTCGGTTGAGTCGGTCGGTTTATCGTTCGACAAAGTCTAGTCGGATTATCGTTCGATAAGCTATAGTCGGTTTATCGTTCGATAAACTCTAGTCGGTTTGTTCTTTCGGGTGGTGATACACTTCTAGCCTTAACTGGTCGGGTCCCGATGCGGTTACTTTAAAGAAATTAGAGTGGTCAAATTAAACCTATGTACACATTAGCGTGAGATAACATTATACGATTTCGATCATGTTGTGCTGGCTTTCGGGATTGAAGCATATAAACGATTATTAAATTTATTGTTAGGGTTGATAAATAATATAGCACTACTAGTATGAAATTATTTATTGATGTTCAAGCCAAAAAATAAAATAAAATGTTACTCAAAATACATATAAACACACAGTTTGTTATAATATTTTAGAATAGTTCATACATAAATCTCTTTACAACACTAAGAAAATCTAATAATAACTAATTAAAAGTTCTTCATTATAGCTTCTCACTATACCCACATCAGCTTCCCTACAGCAGCCCTTTCCTTTTGACACGTAGGATCCGCACGTCCCTCCGTTCCACTGTAGAACGCCATGCCGTCTGCGAGTGTCGACCTCCTCAGCTAGGAAAAACTGCAAGCGCTCCTAATTACCACATAAGGCCTAACTCAAGCACGCCTGCCCATTCCCGTAGTCAGCCCAAAACCTATTTATGGCCCACCTAGGCGACAGACTCTCCATCTCCACCTTCTCTTCGTAAACGAAACCCTAAGCCACCACAGACTCTTCCTCCTGCCTCTTCAGCTTCCCCACTCTCCCCACTTATCCTCTATAACTCAATCTCTTCATTGTTGTATTTGCTTCGGCAATTATTATGGATATGCCTCCTAAACTCCTCAACCCTCTACGGCGGAGAGACCTCACCAACCTATATATATCAAACCTCCTCCATCAATCAGCCCTTCACCCAATAATACCTCACCAGTCCCTTGTGAACGCCTTTGTCCAACGTTGTTATGGCTCAATTGTCAGACACCAGAAGCTTAGCCGTGCTCGACAACACGGAAACTCCATTGGAGATGAAGGGATTTGTGCTTTGATGGCTGGTCTGTCTTCCCACAAAGATTTTTGGTTTATATGTCATTATTAACTTTTTTCTTACATCTACTGGAGAATTCGGTAGTTTGACTGAGATGCATTTTTGTGTTCAGGGAAACAGACACTGCTAGACCTTAGTGGTTACCAAACCAAGCTCTTCCTTATTTTTTGTGGTTACCGAACCATCACCTCAAAGGGTGCATTCTATGTAGCAGAATACATCAAGAGAAGGAAGAGCTTGGTCNGGAAACAGACACTGCTAGACCTTAGTGGTTACCAAACCAAGCTCTTCCTTATTTTTTGTGGTTACCGAACCATCACCGCAAAGGGTGCATTCTATGTAGCAGAATACATCAAGAGAAGGAAGAGCTTGGTCTGGTCCAACCTTTACCTGAATAATATAAGCCATGAGGTACTATTACAAATCCAATTTATAATAATGGAGTGGGTTCGTGTTAGTTACCTATTTAAGTTCAGTAAACCATGTTTCTTAATGCTCTGTCTTTTTATCTTAATGATTTTTTCTACGATTTCAGGGAGCTGAAAAGGTCGCATATGCTCTGAAGTAAAACCGTTCAATTGCAACCATTGACAAGGTGAGATGTGGTCACGTTCTTCTCCGATCCTAAGTTTTAAGTTTCATCCAAATCAATCTATATGTGGATGAAA
>OVAN01002609.1:1932-32647 GCA_900406275.1 Anastatica hierochuntica
CAGGAAATAGAGGATTATGATAAACTTGAATGGGTTCTCCCAAATTGTCACCCATGATTTGAGCAAACTCAAATTCTTCAATAACCTCCAGCAACTTCTCTTTCTTCTTCTGTCTCTCTATACGCGAAGGTTCAGGCTCGAATTCAGCAAGATTTTCGGTCCCTTGGCTTCTAGTATATGAGGCTTGTTCATGCACCTGAAAGCACAAAAACAAATAAGAAAAAGAAGAGATTAAACAAAATAAAGAAAAATATCTTAGACACGCAATGATCCTAAGTTCTAAGACTCCCTATTGGTCCCCGGTAACGGCGCCAGAAAACTTGATAGCTCAGGTTTTCACCCGAGATAACACTGCAAGCGTACAGATGTACATTGTAGTGGTTCGGGATCGAATCCACAGAGACCAAAGGTAACACGAAGAATGTAGAATCAAACAGCGGGCTAAAGCTAAAAAGATGTCTTGTAGAATGATACAAAAATCAAAATCAAGAGAGCACAGAAACGCAAGTAGCAAACGACGAGGTTGTAAAACAATCAAAGAAGTGTTGGGGATCGGGTATTCTCAGGGGAAAAATTCATTGTTGATTCGAATTATAGACTAGGGAAAAGGTTAAGAACCGTCTTAAACTCAAATTCTAATCTAGAACTGATTTACTTCCGTACGAACAGCTCTTTATGCTTTAGAAATATCGAGACTTACTTCTGTTGACCCTCGATTTCCAATCATGCATTTCTAACAGGTTTGATAGGTTCACAATTCACTTAAACATCAACTTCCGTTGGCTTAAGAAGAATTGCTCATCTAGGATTCTTTCAGGCATTTAGATATTCACTTTCCAGCAGTTAAATTACCTAAATTCAGAAACTAAGTGATCAATTCAGTTTCATGCATTACGAATAATCATAGACGAAGATCCTTTAGATTAAATCCCTAATCATGCGATTCTATATCAACAATACATGAATCCCTATGTGAGAACCCTAAACCCAACGAACAGACTACTAACTCATGGAAATAGCAAAAACACAGATCAAATTGTTGAGAGACATGATTGTATTATGCATAAACAAGAGTAAAAAGAGGGTTCCGAAAACTTCTAGATCTAAAACAAAGAGGCTTCTTCTTCCTAGATTACAAATCTCTCTAAGCTCTCTCAAACTCAGAAAAGTGCATAATGAAAAGGAAAACACGAGTTTAGGTCGTTTTGTTGTAATCCGGTTCGAAATAAGTTTGGTCTGGTTCTTCGTAAAATCGGTCCGCAGATCGGGACAGGGATCGATCGATCCGGGGAAAAGGATCGGTCGATCTATGTCCAAATTCCTGGGTATTTTCCAGCTTTGCACGAACACTTCCTTCCACGCATGAAATCCATCCAAAATGCATTTTTTCGTACATTCAAGCTCAAATCGTGTAAAGACAACAAAGAACACAAATCCGCGCCAAAACAATCCGAATACATACTAAAAACCTTAGATCTCGTGTGAAAACCGTAGTAAAAACCTACTAAAATACTGACACATCAACACTCATTTAGTATTCATATCCCGTTAAGACCCAATTAAATTGGTATCTATTAGGGTAGCCTATTTAGGCCCAAAAAATTTATATTGGCCCATTTACCGTCATTTGAAGTAGTTTTAATAATAATTATTTAATTTTATAGCAGAAAATATAATTCCCCGTTTTCTCGCCAGAAAAGGAATTCTTTGTTTTCCCACAAAAATACGATTCCGAATATTCCTAAAAAAACATGATTTTGCGTTTTTACCAAAATGTGATTCCGCGTTTTTCCGTCAAAACGTGATTCCGCATTTTCTCTTTTTCCCGCTAAAACATTATTCTTCTTTTCCCATCAAAAATCTGAGTTTCATGTTTTCCCGACAAAAAATGTGATCCCGCGATTTCTCATTTTCCTGCAAAAACATTAATTTTGTGTTTTCCCGCCCAAAACCAGGTTCTACATTTTCTCGCTAGAAACGTAATTTTATTTTTGTCAAAATTGCAATTCCTCGTTTTCCCACTACATGGCGATTGTTTTTTTTCTAACAAAATATAATTCTACGTTTCCCCGCCCAAAACATGATTCCATGATTTCCTTTTTTTTTGCCAAAATAACGATTTTGAGTTTCCCGACCAAAACTAAATTTTACATTTTCCGGACAAAAGTACGATTTCATGTTCCTCATAAAAATGTGATTCTGTGTTTTTCGGTAAAATGATTTTTCTGTGTTTTTCGTATTTTTACAACCAGAGCTTTGATTTTTCCACAATTATGATTCTATATCTATACTATTAAATGGGAAGTAACTTTAGTAGAAAAGTCTAATTTATTTAATTATATTGAACAAAAATGATGATATGGATGAGCTAAAAAAGATGACATGAAAGAGAAGAAATGTAAAATTTGACATTAGCTTAATTAAATGGATAACTTTATTAAGATATATAAATATAATATTTTATTTTTTCATTATTTCAAATATTTATGAAATGCTAATGAAGTATAATTAATGCTAATGAAATATTTATCAATAAAAACTGAATTTGTTTTATTTTATGAATGAAATTCAAAAATAAAAAAATAAAAAATAAATAAAAAATGATTTTAAACTAAAGTTGAATGAATGTTAATTTAAAAATTTTAATTAATGTTTAACAAAATAAGAAAAAATAAAAATATTATTAAATGGGAAGTAACTTTAGTAGAAAAATCTGATTTGTTTTAATTCTATATTGCAAAAATGATTACATGAATGAGCTAAAAAAGATGACATGACAAAGAAGAAATGATGACATGTAAATTTTAATATTAGCTTAATTAAATAGATAACTTTATTAAGATATGTAAGTATTATTTGTCATTATCTCAAATACTTATGTAATGCTAATGGAATATAATTAATATTAAATTCATTATCATGATATAGTTCTATAAATTATATAAATGACCAATTATGTTAACATAGAAATAATTATTTTTATCAATAAAAACTGATTTTTTATTTTATGAACGAAATTTAAAAATAAAATAAAAATAAAAATGATGATTAAAAATTTTGAATCAATGTTAATTAAAAAATTTTAATCAATGTTTAACAAAATACGAAAAAAGTAAAAATACAAAAATTTAGAAACATATTCATTGGAAAATCTATACTATTAATTAGAATGTAACTTTAGTGAAAACCTAATTTATTTTAAATTTATTGGTCAAAAATGATGACATGTTGCACAAAACGATGATATGGTTAACACAAATGATGACATGAAATAGTTAATATTACATTTATTAAAATAAAATCTTTATTGAAAATTTGATAAAAGTTACACTCATTTATAAATATTATACAGTGATATCCATCATGATTTAGTTTTTGTCTATTAAATTATGTAAATTTTTTACAAAAAAAAAAATTTAATCAATTATAAGATTAAAAATGTTGTTTAAAATGTATATACATATCTTTAATTTAAAAAAAAATTAAATTAAGGGAAAAAATAAATAGTGTTAGTAACAAAATACTTTTTAATTTATAAACATCACACTAAAATATAATATAAAAAGATTATCATAAATTCATATATAATCTAATTTCATCTTTAAATTTGATTCACTAATGAATTTTTATATCAAAAATTTTAGAATTCAAATTGAGATTATCAAAAATTATATTGGGTTATATGATTTCAAGTTTAAACATTTATGCAAATATTGATTCATAAACTCTTGTTTTTTTTTTGCAACCATACATTAATTAAAACATACTTCATGGTTAGTAGCCCAATTAGGAGGTGTAGTGTCTACAAATGCTAATTCATGAAATAAAAGGCGAGCATTTGGAGCCAAACAATCTGCATGTATATTCTTCATGCGCGGGATTCCAGGTAAAGAGAAATATGGGAAGTGATCTTGTAACCTTCAGAATTCTTAAGTAAGGTGAAGAAGGTTAGCCAGTCTTCCAGTTTTTGAGTGATTTTGATGAGCTCCAACCAATCTGTCTCAAAGTGTTAACAGTCGATCCCGTTGTGTCGAATCTCTTGCATCGCCAAAAATAATGCCTCTATCTCTAAATGCAAGGGTGATGGACTTCTTCAATGATATTTTGCCCCAAGTAATGATATCTTGTCTGTTCCATCTAGGCAAACCCATCCAAGACTTGATGTAGGATCTTTTTGTCTCCATGATCCATCCAGCCGACAATAAATGTCATTGTGTTCCGTAACCCTCGTGTTAATCGGTTGTTCGGGTTGAAGCCGTAGTATTTTTGCCTCTTTCCAGGCTAAGAATTCAATTTTTTCATTTCTCCGGACTTCTCCGATGTGTAATTGTATCCCTTAGAAAACATTTTGGTTCCTTACTTTCCATATGAACCCCAAAAACAAGGTAAAATATCATGACTACCTTGGTCCTGATTTCGTAGAGGATTTTTTCAAAAGAGATAATCCATATTAGAATAAAGCGATTCCGTTGGAAACCTCTCTGGTCATGTCAGATCTATGCAATTTGTCCAAATATGAACAACGGATGGGCACTCAAAAAATATGTGATTGATCGTTTCATCAGAGGCACCACACCGCTTACACATAGTATCACATCGTATCCCCCTTGTTATAAGTTTGTGGTTACCGCCAGGCTCTCTGTGAGCATTTGCCAAAGAAAATTTTTTTAAGAGGATATCTAGTCTTCCAAATATGTGCCTCCATGGCGTCCAGACTCGGCCCCCAGCCATAATTATTTATTCGACTTACCTCCAATGAATGTAGAATTCGATAGCCCGATTTAACTGTATATTGTCTTGATTTTGTAAAGTTCTATACCATGCCATCATCTGTTGGAGTCCAGCTTGGCTGGATACCCCCAATTAACTCCACGTCCTCTGGTACAATAAGTTGCAGCAGAACTGGTACACGCCACTCCCTAGTCATTGGATCTATTAAATGTTTCACCTTAAGTGTAGGATGCCAATCACTTCCTGGTCCGCGCGCTGATCGTGGCTGTTTATCTGGTATCCATGGGTCATTCCACACTGATGTGTTAATCCCAAAGTCTATCCTTATTCGAACACCTTATCTTAGTAATTCTTGTGTAGCAATAATGCTTCTCCATCCAAATGAAGGAGAATAAGGCTTATTGGCCTGTAAAAGATGTAACTTCCTATAGTATCTACCTCTTAAAATTCGGACTACCAATGAGTCAGGGAACTGAATAAGTCTCCATAATTGTTTGGTCAATAAGGTTGTATTAAAGTCTTCTAGAGATTTAAAGCCTAAACCTCCTTCGTCCTTAGGAACACATAATTTTTCTCATGCAACCCAATGAAGATCGCGGTTACATCCATTAGAGCTCCACCAGAATTGGGAAATCGCAATGGTTGATTTTGTAGTTAAACCTTAGGGGAGCTTGAAGCATGACGTTATATAATTAGGGAGTGCGAGAGCAACTGATTTAATTAGGATTTTCTTCCCATTTTTTGATAGAAACTTTGAGGACCAACCATTAACTCGGTCTCCTAATCTTTCCTTAACGTAATGAAAATCTGGCTTTTTGAGCCTCCTAAACTTTCAGGAATTCCTAAATATGATCTCATACCACCTTCCTTCGTAATGTCCATTCTAACTATTATCATATCTTTAGTCTGCCGTGGGACATTCTTACCGAACATAATTGATGACTTATCAAAATTGATGACTTGACCTGAGACATTCCCATAATTCCGTGATATATCCAAGATTACTAAATTCTTAATATGAAGTTAATTATGTAATTTGACGTCATTAGAATCAGAAACAACGACAAAATAAAAATTATCATAAGAATCATTATTTTGAATTGATTCTTACATTCGATTCAAAAATTATTTTTGATATCTAAGACATAATATCAAACACTATTAAAAACTTAAAAAAATATAAATATAATTTAACTTATTCCCGCACAAGGTGCGAATAACCATCTAGTTTTACGAGTTAAACGAATTAAACGGACTATCTATTTATTTAATTCAAACGCCTTTAATAAACAGTCTAAATGGATTATCCCATTTGACCCCAATAAATAAATGGATTATCCCATTTGACCTCAATAAATAGATGGATCTAAGTGATTTTATTTTATATAACATGACTCAATTAGATCCATGAATTTAAAGTTTATTTTAACATCCCTAGAATAGAGAATCAACTAATTTCCTTGATGAATTATATATTTCTTTTGTCAACAATTTATAATGTAATATCCTAGATTTTATTTCAAATAGTAGCACAACGACAATACCAAGACAAATTAGTAAATTAGGATCCGCGTTATACTCGACACTATGTTAAAAATATAGTTGTAATATTAAGAATCTGAATTGATAATTGATATAGGAAAAAACTGTATATTTAGATTTTTTTTATTATGATACATATTTAATTATCAAAAATTATATTTTATGCATAAAAATCCAAAACAAATATTGTGTGATAAAAAATATGAGAAACACACTCCCTAAATAAATTTATAGAAGTAAAAAAATTTTAAAAATTTTGCATCATCAGAAATCTGAGAAACACACTCCCTAAATAAATTATATAAGTATAAATAAGAACACAAAATTAATTCAATTTTATTAGTAAATAAAATAATTTTATACTTATTTTATTTAAACAATTTAATTGTAAGATTAAAATGGTTTATGTTTTATTGTTTTAAATTTTGATATTACTCCTTAACACAAAATGAAAATATAACAAAACCAAATATAGAATATCAAACTAGAAGAAAACTGAAGGAGGTATAGTTTTCAACCAAACATTAATTAAAATTTCTCTCCACCGTTGATAGTCCAAGCTGGAGGAGTAGAGTCTAAAATGTTAAAATCACTAAAAATAATTCGAGCGCTCCGAGCTAGACAGTCCGTTTGTAAATTCTTCGTGTGCGGGATGACAGATAGGGAGACGTTTGTAAAATATCAATGGAGAGTCTAAAGATCCTGAGTGAGCGTGTTGAAAGTTGGATAGTTGTCTGGCTGTTGTATGATTGATTTAAAATAATATTTTTTTTATTGCTTTTCTATTTTAGAAGCTAATTAATTTTTGAAAAAAAATTCTCAAAAATATATATTATAAATTGACACAAATCATAATTTTAATTAACCATGATATATGTCAAAATCTCGTGAGTTACGATTATGATTTTGTGTCCCACTCACGTTAAACGCATTAGCTTTATATGATAAAATAAGACTAGTTGTTTTTATATATTTCAATTATGATTAATATTCCTTATCCATTTTAACGTGTTTCCATGGCAATAAAAAAACTTAGTTTTGTATTTATTTGCTATGTATTTTTACTTATATTTTTTATCAGGTTCGATTCCAGTTTTGATCTCGGACTGTAACCCTACACAATCTGGGTAAAATTTGTGCCGAGTTTAGTTCTAGGGTTATAGGTATGGGTTGGATCGGGTCTAATATTCAGGTTCGGGGTTTTTCGGATAATTCGAGTTTCTCATATCAATTCCAGTAGTTTTATTCAAAATACTCGTTAGGTACTCGAAAAGTAAATATGAGATTGAGTATGATTTGAATACTCATTTAGGATACTCAATTGTATATTTATATTCTTCCGATATTTATTCAAAACTCAAATTATGATTTTTGGATTTTCCGAGTTTGAAGTATTTTTGGGTTTCGAATCGGGTTTTGTTATATTCGAGTTACTTGAAGCTTAGGATCAGATGGGATAATTTTTCGGTTTCAGTTCAGTTCAGGTTGGGGAATTTAGGTTCGGATCGAGTGTTAGCTTCAGATTTTTGCGTAACCTTATCTGATAGATCAAGAATAATTAAGTTAGAGAATAAATTCTCAACTTGAATAAGTTTCAATTATAAGCTCTATGTTTTCTCTTTTTTTAAATTATAACTAACTTTTAATAGAAAAATATTGAGATTGCTTTATGTGTGACTTTTATTGTATTAGAAGCTACATATGAAATAACTATTTAAATTGTGTATTAAATCGTGTATTACATTGCGAATTTTTTGAATTCTTATGTTTATAGAAAAATAAATATCATACAAAAAAACACCATTTTAAAAATATGTAACATGAAGGAAATTGAAAAATTCAAGAAACTCAAAATAAGGATTTAAATAAAATATTTTGAGTTTGTAAAGAGATGTTTTACCTTAATGACAAAGGCATATGGGAAAGGAATAAAACATATCATTTAATGCTAGAGAAAATACCTGAATCGATCCGAATCGATTTGTAAAAAAAACTGAACTGATCTTGTTGAACGATATTTCCGGATATCGAGTATTATTCGAATCCGACCTGAAATAGAATGGATACCAAAAAATCTAGCCTCATTGTATGTATCCCTTGAAAAATAATTTTTGTGATCTACTAAAACATATCAGGAAAAGAAGCATTTATGTCCAAATTATCATCGTGAAGCACTAAGATAATGAAGTAACGAAGCAACATAAATTTTGATATTATGAAAAATTTTGAGTAAATCTAAAATATATATAAGAAAAGAATTATTTTTGGTCTCGTTATGTTAAATAATTTTAAAAAATAATTACATAATTTTGAGTATGGTTAAAATTGTCCAAAATAAATAAGAAAGGGAAACAAATCAATCTGGCAATATCACATCATAATAGACGATCGGAATTGCATCATGTACGTATTTAAGGATTTTTAATTATTTTTCGGAAAGCCGAAAAGTGTCCTCTCAATGCGACGTCACCAACTTTCTTCATATGATTGACATCTAAGATTTTGACTTTGCATTTAATATAGATATAGATAGATATAGACATATTGTAACCACCAACTAATTATGTAAATCAGCAAGGAAATTTTACTTTTCTAGTTAATAATTAGAGGTACGTAAAATAATCTTATATATTAAGTATGAAGTTAGTTTGCACCCGATTAAAAGTTAGGCTGGTTGGTTACTATGTTGCCCTTAATAAATTTTTTAATTAATGATAAATTGTAATTAATATTTTAGTTACTCAAAATATAAAAAAGAAAATAAATAAAGAAATTAATAAAAAGAATTTAAATAAATTTATTTATTTAAAAAAGCATCATTGTTATTCTTAATAAATTATTTTATATATTGGATTTATTTCCTTTAAATATGATATAAGATAAATTTATCTTGAAATAAAGTAAAGTAAAAAAGATAAATTTGCATTACTCAATAAAATCAGTCTTGATAAAAAAAAAATCAGTCAGGCCTTTTAATATTTATTTATATAAAATACTTTAAAAATGTTGTAGATTTTGATTAATTAAAAAATCATATGAATTATTAAGCGTCATACTTCTACTTTTAAATACCTATACAGAAAATAAATTTAATAAATTATGGATCAACATTTGTATTAAAAATAGAGTAATTTAGAATTTAAAACTATAATATTTAACGGGGTCGAATGTCAATATCCACAAAATATTTCAGTTTTATGCAAAATATACCAAATGAAGCAATTTAGTATTTAAAAGTACAGTTTTAGCGGGATCAAATATTAAAATCCATAAAGTATTTTTATTTTACGTTGAACATGTCAAATGTAGTGTGCACTAACTTATTTTAAAATTCAATATAATAAAGTTTATTGAGTAAATAAAATATAACAAGATTGAAATTCTGAAATTTGTAAATTTAAGATATTCAAAAATATTAACAAAAATTTTACTGCTCGTAAAAAATATGGGCCAATTAACTACTAATATCTATTTAATAGGTCAAATCAATATCTAACTAGGCACCTCTAGAACCTTAGTGTTAATTTATAATTAAATAGTCCTGTACTACCAAATCATCTATCAAATATTTTTTTTCCCCAAAACGAATATGCGACACTTCTACGGTTATATATATGCTACGAAAAAAATAAAAGAGAAACTTAAAAAACCAAAAGCAAAGGCGTGAAAAGAAGAAAAAGCACGTTGTGTCTTAAATAAGAAAGAGTCATCTTCTCCCATTTCTTGGGAACAATAATGGCTCACCATAATAAAGAAGAAGGCTCAATTGGGACCTCCATGCATGGAGTCACGGCAAGGGAACAAGTCTTCTCCTTCTCTGTTGAAGACAAAGAAGGCCCTTCGTCTCGATCGGATGATCAAGCGGCTAAGTTTGCCTTGCCGGTTGACTCAGAACATAGAGCAAAAGTCTTCAGACCATTCTCATTTGCGAAACCGCATATGAGAGCTTTCCACTTGGGGTGGATCTCTTTCTTCACTTGCTTCATCTCGACATTTGCCGCCGCTCCTCTGGTTCCCATTATCAGAGATAACCTCGATTTGACCAAAAGTGATATCGGAAACGCTGGCGTTGCCTCTGTTTCTGGTGCCATTTTCTCTCGACTCGCTATGGGAGCTGTTTGTGACTTGCTCGGGGCTAGGTACTAATAATATATATCTTTACACTATTAGGTTAGTGGTCAAACCATCTTGAATGGACTTACCAAATGTACGTATTTTTTGAACATATGCATTAGATCTAGGATTCGCCCATATAAGCATTTCATAAACATAAAATATTTTCATTTTATTGATGATTATCGCGATTTTTATAGTTTTATTAGAAATATAGACACATTGCCATATATCTTATTTTGAAATATTACATTCTTTGTAATATTTGTTTTAATCATCCGTATTGGCTAATACCATTATTTGTGGCTTGCATTTCTAGTTTTTTTTTTTAAATAACTTGTGTGGTATTGCTCTGTTTTTGTGGAACTCTGTCTTTTGGCATCAATGGAAAATTGTTGGAGACAAAAAGAACCTATTAGGAGAGTAAATCCATGATCTCTCTCGTTCAAGAATTTTACTAGGAAGGATTTATCCACTCAGAATTTACTAGTCTTTAGAAAATATCTACAATCGTCAATTCGACATCAGTCCCAATCTGAGGGCAAGCAAAACACACCAATTACGGCCTCAAAATTTTTAAAATAATCTTCTTTTTTTTTAATGACCAAACTTCATTAATATTCATTGTCAAGTAGTACATAATGATACAAATTTTAAAACTAATCTTATTAGTGGAAATATTTTGACATATAATTTCTGCTGGTTTAATTATCTCCTTTTATTTTCCTCAATTTCAATGTGTTTTTTTTTTGCTAAGTCAATTTAAATGTTTATTTCAATAATTAATATGGTAACGTACGACCAAAACAAAACAGGTACGGAACGGCGTTTCTGCTGATGCTATCGGCTCCAACAGTGTTCAGCATGTCCTTTGTGTCAGATGCTGGTGGGTACCTAGCCGTACGGTTCATGATTGGTTTTTGTCTAGCCACGTTTGTGTCGTGTCAGTATTGGACGAGTGTGATGTTCAACGGCAAGATCATCGGACTAGTCAATGGATGTGCCGGAGGGTGGGGAGATATGGGAGGCGGCGTGACGCAGCTACTCATGCCTATAGTCTTCCACGTCATCAAAGTCGCCGGAGCCACTCCCTTCACGGCCTGGAGGATCGCCTTCTTCGTCCCCGGATCTTTACAGGTCATCATGGGCATTCTTGTGCTCACTCTTGGACAAGATCTTCCAGACGGTAACCTTAGTACACTTCAGAAGAAAGGAGATGTTTCCAAAGACAAGTTCTCCAAGGTACTTTGTCTCATCATTTATGTAATCAACTGTGTTATATATGCACAACCCTATTTTGAAACTAATTAATGGTCTAGTACTAATGGAATGCACATATATATTTGATATGTGCCGTTAAATATCATTAACGGTTGCTCAAAAGGTTTATTAATTTTGGCAAAATACATGACATCTGTGTGTAGAAATCTTCGAATATAAGTTTATTTCATACATAAGTTTTAGTAAAATAAGAATTCTCTATAGTTTTCTTAACAAAATTAAATTTATTCGCTTTTTTTCTTTCTTTTAGGTGTTTTGGTATGCTATAATGAACTACAGAACATATGTCTTGTTCCTTCTCTATGGATTTTCCATGGGAATCGAAATGACCATCAACAATGTTATCTCAGAGTATTTCTTTGACAGGTTCGGATGTAACAGTTACTATAGTTTCCATTTAGATTTATTTCTTTTATCACAAGAAAACCTGATGTGTTTCTTGTGTTTTACGTATCAGGTTTCAACTTCAACTTCACACAGCTGGTATGGTAGCAGCTAGCTTTGGTATGGCTAACTTCTTTGCTCGTCCTCTGGGTGGCTACGCATCTGACTTGTCAGCTCGGTTTTTCGGTATGAGAGGGCGCCTATGGACCCTTTGGATCTTACAAACTTCTGGTGGTCTTTTCTGCGTATGGCTCGGCCGTGCTACTTCACTTCCTATAGCCATTTTAGCCATGATGCTCTTCTCAGTTGGTGTGCAAGCTGCTTGTGGGGCCATCTTCGGCATTGTTCCTTTTGTCTCACGTCGCTCTCTAGGGCTAATCTCAGGACTGACTGGTGCAGGAGGAAATTTTGGGTCGGGATTAACTCAGTTGGTCTTTTTCTCTTCATCTAAATTCCACACGGCTGACGGCTTATCGCTGATGGGAATCACATCGACAATTTTTACGCTTTTGGTTGCGCTTATACATTTTCCGCAATGGGGAAGTATGTTTTTTGGACCAACAAGTGATGAGAAAAAATCAAAGGAAGAGCATTATTATGCCTCCGAGTGGACTGAGGAAGAGAAGAGGCAAGGATTGCATGAAGGTAGTCTTAAATTTGCAGAGAATAGCCGATCAGAGAGAGGCCGAAAGGCGGCTCAAGAAGGCACCTCCACACCACCAGAAAATGGAACTCCGGCTCATGTTTAATCATGGAATTACATTTTCATATCTACTTGTTACTTGTTCTAACACATTATTATAATCTATGGTGAGACTATTATCCCATTTATATCGGCTATACATTGGTGTTTCATGTTGATATATATATCTAAGGAACTTAACAAATTTGATTACTAAAGGTTTCATAAACAATGCGCTTCATAATTCTATAATTTGTGTGGCTTGTTTCTTGTGTGTTTATTATGAAGTGTTTTTTTTCTAAATATATATTTTTCTTTTTACTTTTATGCATTTAATTACTGATAAAATGATTAAAATTTTTTTATTATCAAAAGTTCATAAATCTCTTATTCAAACATCTAGTTCACATTTGAAATCAAGCTTTATTTCGTATAATCAAATTCATACAGATCACATCTAAAATTAGGCTCAACTGGTTGACTTCAGAGTTGGGCTTTGGTTGGAGTCGGACTGCTGGAAAAATATTTATTGAAAATGGAAGAAGAATTGTAGAAGAGATGATCATTTATATTTCTTATTATTTTTAATGTTTTTATTTTATGTAATTAATATAATTGTAGAAAAGGATAGAGTCTTAATCGGTATTAACAAAAAAAATTCAACTGTAAAATCTAGTTTTTAAACGTTTTGTGATTTACTCAACGGGAAATTGTTCATTATTTTGTCACATTTTACATTATTATTTACGTGAATAATTTTGGACTTTGATATGGAAATGGAACATTTTGGTTAATAAATAAAACGAAAAAGAAAAATTATGCGTAGATTGAGATAACAAGCTAGCAACAACAGAGATCGACTTTAGAACATGTAATTATATATCTTTATTTATTGTAAAATGTGAGCGAGTAATAATATTGTAAAGAGTACCAAAGGAAAAAAAAAAGAGAAACAGCGTCGGATTAGATTCTCAAAGAGATTAGTAATACAAGTTGGATTTGAAAATTGAGAGATGAAGATGATGATGATGATGATGATGATCTGTACGGTCCATCAAATAATAAACTATGGATCGGTTATATATGACCAAGTGGTTATCTTTTATATATTGCAACTGTAATTTGATAAGTGCTTTTGTCCAGCGTATCTTACGCGTCTGCAAAGTCACCTAACGTGGCTTGATTGTTTCATTGTCAGCGTTTCAACCATTTAAATATGTTCTTGGATTACATCATTTATTTATTTTGTTGTTTTTTAGTTAACAACCATTTGGCCACGTTAATTTTCTTTACATTTTTGGTTTGTTGCACTTGAAAAATGTTTGGATCAACGGTACTGGCCTTTAGTGAGTTTCGTAAACTCGGTGGACGTTAAATCTGTGGACACAAAGTTTTGGTGGACGAGTAGTCCCTTAAGCATATAGTTTTTTAAAATACATTAGGTTTACCCTTTGCGTTAGGCGCATAGACTATAGGTGCACATGTTCCATAAGCTTTGCTAACTCGCATAGTTTGGATGCATTGCATCAGCCATGGTTAAGAGTTTGTCCGCATTACATGGACCATGGTTAGGAGCTTGTCCGCAGTACATGGGTTTCAAGGGGCTCGTAGCTCTGGTGGGCGCATGGCCTAGGTGGCCTTATAACTTTAGTCTACATCCCTAAAGTTCTCTAGGGGTAATGTATACCCTCTTTTCCCCAAAGGACATAGTCAAAAGTGTTCCTTACACTATGTGAGTAGTTGTTTTTCTTTTCTTTAAGAATGTATTTTAAGACCCGTAGTTTCTTTCTTAAAATAATAGTTAGGAGCTTTTATTACATAGTCAAACTTTTAGAAAAACAAAGGCCATCGTATGGCAAGAAAGAACCAAAGCTAACTCCAACGTCATTTTACCTAGAAGTGGTATTTTTTGAGGTGGAGGGCATTCCAACTGTTCGATTGTTCTCTTTCATGTCTGTCTTGCAGTCTGTAAACTCCAGCATTATGCACCTTAATTACTTTGTAAGGTCCTTCCCAACTTGGGGCCAATTTCCCTGCAGCTTTGTCCCTGGTGTTAACAAACACTCTTCTAAAGACTCAACTCCCTTGTTGGAAAGTTCGTGTCCTGACCTTTCTGTTATAAATCCTGGCTACTTCTTGCTGGTAACTCCAATTTCGCACCATGGCGGCTTCCCTCCTTTCTTCAATTAGGTCTAAGTCTAGGTTCATCAAGTCATCGTTGGTTTCTTCGTCGTGACAAAGAGTCTTAGCAGTCCTCAAGCTTATTTCTATAGGAATAACCGCTTTTGTGCCCTAGACCATGGAGTAGGGGGTTTCAACGATGGTTGACTTGCTAGTCGTTCGATATACTCATAGTACACCCGGGAGCTTGTCGACCCAAAGTCTTTTTTGCGTCCAACTTCTTTTTCAACATGTTGATGATCGTCTTGTTGGTTGATTCGGCTTGGCCATTTGACTGAAGTTGGTGGGGTGTGGTGAAACTAAGCTTAATTTCCCATGTCTTACAGATATCCCTAAAGTTATTGCTTGTGAATTGGGACCCGTTGTCTGTGACAATCTCGTGGGAAACTCCAAATCTGCAAATGATTATTTTCCACAAGAAACTTCGTATCTGGACATCTTTGATTTGGCTTAATGCTTTTGCTTCTACCCACTTGGTGAAGTAATCGCCTTACGGAATTTTCCGCCAATATCCATGCCCCCACTTCGCGAAGGGTCGTGGCACACTTATCAGTTTTAGATTCTCTGGGGGGGGGGGGGGTTTGGNCTTGACACTGCATGCAATTACGTGCATAGAGCTTTGCATCGTTGGCTAACATTGGCCAATAGTAACCTTCCCTTTGTGTCCTTAGTATGAGACTTCTGCCCCCCTAAGTGCGATCTGCATGTGCCTTCGTGGAGTTCCTCCAATCTGAGCCTCGCTTCGGGCCATCCAAGACATCTTAGCAATGGTCTCTCGAGGGATCATCGACAGAGGTTTTCTTCAACTAGGCAATACCTTGCTGCTTGCGTTTAATCTTGACGTACTCCGCTTTTAGGTTAGGTAGGGTACCATCTTTGAGATACCCTATTATCGATATTTTCCAATCGTACGTTGGTTCTGCTGGCCCTTGGTCCGCTCCATCATTCACTTCTACATCTGCTACGAGCACTTCTTTAGCGATGGCAGGCTATTGGAACATCAATAGGGGGATGTCTAGCTTTTCAGTGGTTTGCAAGGCCGACCATAGGTTAGCCAAGGCGTAAGCTTGGCTATTTCCTTCTCGAGGGATTTGGTGAAATTTGCATTACTTGAAACTGGATACGAGCTCTTGCGTTAACCTCAAGTATTTGGCCATGGTGACGTCCCTAGCTTGGTAATCCCTTTGGATCTGATTGATAATTAATTGCGAGTCACTACTGAGCACAATTTCCTGGGATCCTAACTCCTTGGTCAAAGTTAATCCTACTATGAGAGCCTCTTATTCAGCTTCATTGTTTGTAGCCTTGAATTCGTATTGGACTGCTCGTGACGCTGTTTTGCAATGGGGTGAGGTCAGTGCGATTCCTAATCATGTCCCCCTGGCGTCACTGGAATCGTCCACATGCAATTTCCATTCCCCGTTGGAGGCCTTAGCTTGGAGAGTTCGAACTTTTTCCTTGACCAACGACTCCATGGTGGGTGCGAATTCTGCTATGAAATTCACCAATGCCTGAGATTTTATGGCAATGGCTGGTCTAAAGATCACGTCGCATTCTCCTAACTCCACTGTCCATTTGGCTAATCTTTCTAACACTTCATGCTTATGTAGAACGGCCTTGATGGGGGCTGAGGTTACTAGCACGATCATGTGTGCTTGAAAGTATGACCTTAGCTTTCGAGCGGCTACAACCAAGGCCAAGACTAACTTTTCCAGGTGATTGTACCGTGTCTCGACATCTAGAAGTGACTTGCTGACGTAGTATATGGGGCGATGTATGGCTTCTTCTCTTACGAGAACACCACTAACAACATGGTAGAAACGGCTAAATACAACAGCAAATGGTTCTTTATCTTTTGGCTTAGAGAACAGCAGTGTCACAGACATTTAGTCTTTCAAGGTCGCTAAGGCTTCTTTGCATATGTCTTTCCATACGAATTCCTTTCTTTTCTTGAGGGCTTCAAAGAAAGGGTGTGACTTGTTTGATAGCTTTGATATGAACTTGCTAAGAGCCACCATTCTTCTTGTTAACCTCTGAATATCCCTGGGAGTTTGCGGCATGGGAATTCCTTGGATAGCTTTGATTTGCTCTAGATTGGCTTCAATCACTCGACGTGTGATGATATAGCCTAGGAATTGTCCAGAGCTAGCCAAAGGAGCATTTGGATGGGTTGAGCTTCATCTTGTACTTCCGGAGAGTATCGAAGGCCTGATGGAGGTGCAAAATGTGATCCTCTGCTAGCAAGGATTTTAATAGCATATCGTCTACATAAACCTTCATGGTTTGACCAATGTACTCAGCAAACATCTGATTTACTAACCTTTGGTATGTTGACCTTGCATTCTTGAGACTTAAGGGCATGATCTTGTAGCAATAGATCCCTTGGGACGTCGTAAAGGTCATTTTTTCTTGGTCGTTGGGATGCATTAAGATTTTGTTGTATCAACTAAATGTGTCCATGAAGCTCATGAGTTGGTGTCCTGCGGTAGCGTCTACTAGATTCTCGATGTGTGGTAGAGGAAAAGGGTCTTCAGGGCAGGCTTTGTTGAGGTCTGTAAAGTTAATGCAAACCCTCCATTTCCCATTCTTTTTTCTTACCACCACAACATTAGCTAGCCACTCCGGGTATTTTACCTCTCATATAAATTTGGTTTCAAAGAGGTTGCTCACTTCCTTATTAACGATAGCGTCACTCTCTAGAGCGAATGTCCTCTTTTGCTTCATTGGTAGATGATCAAGGTTGACCATCAATATGTACGATATGATGATGAGATTGATCCCCGGCATGTTCGCATGCGACCAGGCAAAGCAATTCTAGTTTAATCGAAGGAAACCTGTGAGCCTTCACTACAAGAATACATATCTATTACTATGGCCATATTCGTTGTAAATTCGTCGTAAAATGGGGTTTACCACGAATTTACCACAAATCAAAAATCGTCGTATATAGACAGTCGTAGCGGAGGATTCGTCGTAATTTCCTTGTAAAGTTTACGACGAAATGGAATCATTGTAAATTATTCCCAATATATTTCATCGTAAAAGCCATGTAAATTTACGAGGAAATTATTCGTTGTAAATTACTTGTAAATTTTTGTTGTAAAATGCACGTAAACATTCGTAGTTAAATACTCGTATTATGATCGTATGTTATACGAGTATTTTACAAGGATACCTTGTAAATTTGTCGTAAAAGTTTACGAGGAATTTACAAAGGTCGTTGTAAATTGGTCGTAAAAGTTTAGGACGAATTTACGACGATTTCTTGTAAATTCGTCGTAAAACTTTAGGACGAATTTACAACGATTCCTTGTAAATTTCTAGTAAACTTTTACGACGAATTAACAAGGAGCAGTTGTTAATTCCTCGTAAATTTTACTATAGATTTACAATTAATTGTATATTATTTATTTTAAAAATTATTTTTAAATTTAAAATTTAAAATAAATATTATAATTGAAATGAAAATTAAAATAAAAATTAATTTCTAAAAATATTAATACTAATTTTGAAACTAAATATTTTACAAAATGAAAAATTATAAAATAAAAAACTACAAAACAATATTCTACAGATCGGGTTGGTCTTGCTCGACTCTTCTAATCTCCTCCAACTCTTCCTCGGTCGGTGGTGGTGGATCCAGAATCCCAAGGCAACACCGTCGAGCTTGCAACATTCGTTGCCATGTTGGGTTTGTTGCGGCGAACACGTCGAGAAGACCTTCTAAAGATGCCATTTGATCTCTCGTCTGATTTAGATCCGTACGTAGTTGTGCGGCCTCCGGATCCACTCTCCGGGAATAAGAAGAAGTTGCCCTCGGGACATCATTCACCGATCTGATTCCCACTATTTGACCCTTCTTTTTAGGGACCACCTATAAAAAAGAAAGAGATATAAAATTCAAAATTCATTTGAATTAATTGTAAAATGAAATAGAAAAATTAAATATATATACCTCCTCGAAAACCTTGTCCGCTTCCTGAGTGGACAAACGGACGGGTAATCCATCCTCAGACTGCTGCGACAGCTGAGTCTCTCGCTCTTCAAACTGAACGACGACTTCTCCATGGATCTTCGCAGACTTTGGATCGACGAATTCCCCGTCTCGTTTCTTGTGGATGATCTCAAAAAGTCTGGAAAGAGACGGAAGTTCTCCTTCCTTTTCGGCCTAAAAACACAATTCAAATTAAGTAAGAAATATATTAAATTAAATAAATTAAAAATTCAATTAAAAGAAAAAAAATTAATACTTACGATATCGAGACGGATACCCACGTGGGGTTTTTGGCCCGTAGTGTACGCCATCGGATAATGAACATCCTCATTCTGGGACTTACGGGATTCGTAGCACTTTCCGGAAATGTGAACAGAATATGGAGTGGTCCAGTACCTGATAAGACCATCCCAAACATCCGTAGAGAAGAAGAGGGGTTTCGCCTCGTAGCCTTTGAACTCCAGAGGTCCTTCCAGTCGGAGACGGTGTTTGTTAGTCGTGTCTTCGCCTTGACTTCAAACGCCGCCTTGACCTTTTCAGCGATTCCGGGGGACCAATTCCATTTTTGCTGAAAAAAATAAAAAACATATTAGTTAAATAATATATGAAAAATATTATAAATTAAATTAATTTATGTAATTAAAATTTAGTAACTAACCGCAAAACATTTGAACCATGTGGTTCTATTGTGTCTTGGCGCTAGGGTCCAGTTCGGGTGTGCGTAGACGAAGTATCATTTGATCCTTTCAGACACGCTGCGTCCCACCTTATTGTCGACTCCAAACCTGAAAAAAAAAATTAATTAATTAGCAAAATATATATGAGAAAATCAAATAAATTATAAAATAAAATTTAAATTAAATATACGTACCAGAATGTCCCTCGTGGACGGTCGGGATCTAAGATATCTAAACCTTCTCGTCATGGTTGGTCGAGAAGATCCTCGATCGTATATCGAGCGTAAGGTGCATCTGCGGGCATTTGAAGATCCGGATGAGCTCAGGGTGCTGCGTCCGGAGTTGGAGGAAGATCATCCTCAGGAGGATGAGCCTGAGCCGGTGCTGTAGGAAACAAAAACTCAGCCTCGGGAACGTAATACGACGGCGTGGCACCGGCCTGAGTCGAAGAAGTAGAAGGAGCCATGCCGAATGTCTGACTGTAATAGGGATGCCTCCGACCTCTATTTCTAGGAGTCATCTAAAAATAGTAAAATAATTTTAATTATATATATACTTAAAAATATTCATGTACAAAATTAGAAAAAGAATTTACCATTTTATAATTAACAAACAATATAAAACTACATAAGCTAATTTCAAACCTTAACTATTCCAAACCTAAATTAATTCCAAACCTAAACTATCTACTACTAACTAAACCACCTAACTAAAAAAATACAAAAGGAGAGAGAGAGAGTACTTTGAGTGAAGAAAGGAGGAAATGACAAGGATAATGAGTGGATGACACTCATATATATATAGAGCATGTGTTTGTCGTAATAAAATCATACCTTTACGACGAATTTAGGAGGATGCGTGTCCTCGAATTACGTGGCACTCCTTAATTCATTGTAATTTTACAACGAATAAAGGAGGTCCCGTGATTTCGGGTCCTTGTAAATTCGTCGTAAATTTGCGACGAATAAACGAGATCGTGTTTTTTTTTTACAATTGATTTACGACGAAACCATGTATAGGGTTCGATTTTAGGGTTTAGGGTTTGATTTCAGGGTTTATAGTTTAGTTTGTAGTTTTAATATTTAGGGTTTACGATTGATAATTTAGAGTTTTTTATGGTTTTTGGTTACAGGTTTGTGTTTAGAGTTTGGTTTGGAAATATATTTATAGAATACCCTTGATAATAATATGGTATTTTTAAAAATTTTTGGTTTTGATTGAATTCATATTCATTTTTAAACACAAAATAGCATTTCTTCTAATAACCTCAATGTTTTATCTTTGTTATGTGATTTAGGTTTTTAATCACAAACACAGTCCAAACACAAAACATTGGTGGTAACCCAAGGCTGCAAACCAATTTCTGAATCTCATAATAAGAACTAGCTGCCACGTTGTCTTCTGGCAAATACTCTGTAAACAACTCAGCTCATTCATCCATTTAATTCTCAGGCAAATTATAATCAGTTTTAATACTCATCATTCTAGCCGCTAGAGATAACTTAGAGAGACCTTCTCTACAACCAGCGTAGATTGGCTGATTCGGAGCAGCTAACATTTCATAAAACTTTCTTGTATCATCGTTAGGTTCTTCTACATTTTCAACTTCCTCATCAGCTATTGTTGCAGTAGTTTCTAAAAATGCATCTCTAACCATGTCGTGAACCCTATCATGATCTACAACATTCCCCTCATGATAGTTTTCATTATGCAAATGAATTGGTTCCTCAAAATTACTGTTACTACTGTCAGCTTCATTTCCCCTGTAACCTTCTCTATGTTGAAACCAAATATAGTAATTCGGTGTGAATCCTCTATTTTGTAAATGGTTCCATACATTTTCACTACGAGCAAATCTTGTATTTTTGCACTTCCGACAAGGACAGAACATCTTATCCGTTTCCTGCGTGATCGGTGTGGAATTAGCCTGGTACATGAATATCTCTAGACCGTTGAGGAATTTCGTCATCACTCTCCCGTTGGAATCTTTGTGCATATACATCCACCTCCGCATTTCAAATATATCGGCACCGCCAGACATTTTTTTCTATCTTTGGTATTTTTCGGATTCTTTTTTTTGTTATTCATTCTTGAGCAGCATGAATGGCATATATATAGGATATTTTGGTGGGTGGTAGTTAGGATTTTAACTACTGAATTACTAGGAAACATATATTTACAAGGATTTTACGAGGAAAAGTTTTCAATGAAAAACACGTTTTCATCTACTTTTATTTACCAATTATTATTCCTCGTAAATTCGTTGGCAAAACACTTCCACGTAAATTCGATGTAAAATTTACAACGATTTTAATGTATATTTCGTAGTTGATTCGTCGTAAAATTACAACAATTTTACAATGAAAAATTTTCATCGTAAATTTACTTTGATTTTACGACAAATCTTATTTTCATCGTAATCTCATCGTTAAATACTTGTAAATTTACGAGGAATTATTTTCCTCGTAAATTTTCGTTTTAATGGTCGTGTTTGTTTTGTAGTGCTTTCCTTTAGGTCCATGGGGAGGCGCAAATTGATCCTCAGTTTCTTGCTAGGGTCCCCTTCTATTATTCGAATTTCATCCAACTTTTCAACCTTAGGCTCTTCGTTGATACCCGTCTTAGGAGAAGCTGAAGTTGGAGGCATAGGCTTACTTTTGAGGGTGACCTCGTAGCACGATAAGGTGTCTAGTTGTTTGCCTTCGATTTCTCTGATTCCCCAAGGCGTAAGAAATTTCATGACTTGATGCAACGTGCTAGTGACGCCTTCCATGGAGTGAATCCATGGACTCCCCATGATGGTGTTGTATGTCGATGGGCAATCCACGATGGTGAATCAGGTTTGCCTATGGACTTTTGCACCCCATACGCCTAGGGTGACTTCACTAAGGGTTTGGATCGTCTCTCCACTGAACCTAATCATGTCGCTTGATCTATGTATGAGACTCGATTCTGGTATCCCTATTTTGGCCATGGTTCTTGCAAAAATAATGTTGGTCAAGCTTCCGCTATCGATTAGAATCTGTCTAATGATGCAATTGGCCCTAGTTAGAGACACCACTTAGGCATCATGATTGGTAAGCTGTCCCCTGCCATCTTTGTAGGGAGTGAAGCTTATCTGGGTCATGGGCGCTGCTTTGCTTCTGGTCCTTATCGAGATGCAAAGGATTCCTTATGGAGAATGGTTCCTTGTCTTTGCCTGATCCTCAGTGTCTTCGAATCCCCCTGATATAGGGTTGATAACCCAGGTGCGCCTAGGCCACTTTGGGGCTGATTCTTCCGAGGTCCGGGGTACTAAGACTAGGGTTGTTGGGCTACTTCGGCGCTTCTACTTGTAAGGAATTCCTTAAGAAGACCCTTTTTTAGGAGATCTCTTACTTTCTACCTTAGTAGAGCACAATTCTTTGTAGGGTGACCGTAGTCTTGATGGAAGTCACACCACTAGGGACTGCTATTCTTGGCATAGGCGGATGACCGTGGCCTTGGTGGCCACGTTACACCACTAGTGAAACGCTTTAGCTCTCCGATGATGTTCGTCGGTGCCATGGCTAGAATTTCCTTGATTGGTTTGGGCAATGTTATGAATTTTCCCTCGTTAACTATGGCCATGGTTTTTGCCCAAGGGTTAGTGGAACCCTTGGTGTTTCCTCCAACTCCTGGTTGACCTTGGGGCTGAATAGCTTGTTTGTTGAGGGCCTTTTCTTGCTTAGGAACTTTTGAGCTAGCCTTTGGGGTTGTTTGGGTTCAATGAGCAGGATCCTCTTCCCACTTAATTTGTGCTCATGCCTTCGAGACGACATCCTCCATGCTGTAACAGGGGTACTTGGTGAGCTCTTTGTAGAGATCACCTTCAACCAGTATCCCTTGCCTAAAGGCAGAGATAGCGGTGGAGACTATGCAGTTAGGAATTGACACCTTCTTCTTGTTGAAGCGATGGACGTACTCCTAGAGGCTTTCGTCTACTTTTTGTTTGATCTAACATAGGTCGTCGGAGGTATGCCTTAGAGCGCGACTGCTGGCAAATTGCTCGACAAAGCAGTTCGTTAGCGTTGCGAATGAATCGATGGAGCTATTGACCAAGTTCGAATACCACAATAGCATTGACCTTGTCAAGCTCGCCCCAAATCCTTTTCACATGCACACTTCCATACGTTCATGGCTAATGGAGGTGGTGAGCATATGTTAGCGATATTGAGATATGTGCGTAACAGGGTCTGAGGTCCCGTCATATAATGGTATTGATGGCCAAGTAAACCTCCTACGGATTTCACTAATGGCGATGGCATCAACAAAAGGTGTGTCCGCATAGGAATTGAGAGTGCTCTTGATGATCGGTGGAGCCACCCCTGACATACGCTTGATCATGTTCTCAATGGCTTCCAACTTTCCCGTTAGCAAGGCTTCTAAACAAGTAACCTCGTTAGTGTTTCCTTCGTGAGGTTTGCTAGGGCCGTTTTGCTAGTACGAGCCAGGGGTTCGGTAAGCCCTGAGCTTGGAGTTTGATGTGCTCGTGCCTCCCTAGAACCTTTCGTTGGTGTTTTGTCTAGCGGTTGCATTGATGGGACTCTCTTCTTGAACTTGATGCGTCTCTCGATTTCGCCATCAAATTTTGATGTTTGAGCATCTCTTTATGCCATCAAGGCCTTGAGAGTTGTGTTTTCGTCTTCTAGCTCCTTTAATCGAGCTTCGTTCTCTCGTAGCTTCGCTGTAATCGCCTCGTATTCTTGGAGGTTTGTTGCAAGGGTGTCGTTCTTTGTTGTCTCAGGTGCAACTTCTTTGGATTGCTTCGTGACTGCGTCTTTTGATGTGGATTCACGACTCATGCTCTTCTCTGGTTCGGTGGAACCGCTTGACTCACTCATGTTTTCTTTTGTTCTTCTTAAAATATCTATCCTCCTTCGAGCGCCAAACTGTTTAGGGTTTTTTGAGAGATTCTTTAAGAAGAGAGAACAAGAACAAAGATGTAAAACAATCTCTTTTATTAATGCCTAAGATAATCGATTACAATGTATGAGTATTGAGTAATGATTTTCATATGCTTGAATTAGGGTTCTTCCCTTTGTATTTATAGTAGTCGAATAGGAGTATTTCCATATTCTTTATGGGTAACTTCTAGTTTGGAGTTTATCTTTACAATAAAGAATATTTTCATAAATTTATAGAGCAATTGCCCTTATCTCTAAGATTTAAATCATATAATAGGCAATATTTGCCCAACCTTGGCTTGTGGCCTTTGCGGACTATATGTCATTGGCTAAAGTCTTGGTTAACACATCCAACTAAGGGATTATCTATGTGCCTCCAATCTAGCTAAGGCTAGACTGTAAGAGAATGAAATAACCCCCAACACGAGTTATGCACATGCTTGATCATGGCCAAAACATGCATCAAAAATATAGTTCACCCGAATTTTGCACGAAATTCATCTGCAAACATTTTGTAAGATTTCTATTTTTTTATATTACAAATTTGATCTCTACAACAATTTTGCACGAAAGGTGATTTTGCGAAAATTTGTTTCTGGACGATTTTCACACAAATTTTGTTTTAGCAAATTTTATTTGCTAAAAATTTGCACAAAATTCGCACGAACTTTTTGCCATTACCAATTTTTTTTAATCCAGCTTTTGGAAAATTTACAAGAAAAATGCATGACGAATTTTTAAAGAATATTAATACTTTCCGAATCCAAATTCAGGAAAATTTGCATCAATTTTACATCAATATAAATTCATTTAAAACCCAATTTGTGCATGAAATTTTTTATTTTGCAAAACAATTGCACGAAAACCGATTCAATCAGAACTCAAGTTCATTAGAGAATCCAATTTCTATCCAATTTTTAGACGAAACACTAGTTCTATCAAAATCAAGTTTCTTTTCGGATTTTGCACGAAACATTGATTTTGTCAGAATCCAGTTTTGATTTTGCACGAAGCACATTCTATCAAAAATCCAGTTTATGCCAGAATTTTTTACGAAACACTGATTATCTCTTAATCCAGTTTCTACTTCAATTTTACACTGAAAATGATTCTACAGAAAACCTCCACGATGTTTGTACAAATCCATAATCAAGATTATTAACAATTAAATGATTTTGATTATGCACCGATTTTGATTTTACTTGAACTCTGCATAATTTCCATTGTTTCATTGTAGTTTTTTTTTTAATATAACATGAAACTAATACTAATGGAGAAGAAGATTTTTAAAAAAGATATTTTATATAAACAAGATAATTATGTAAAAATAGTATAATTTTTAATTTGCATATTTCAGCATTAATTTGGTTTTAAACTGATAGTGCCAGGTGATGGCGGTTCCCTTCATGGTTGTTTTTTCCTTTTCTGGCATTGATTTTAGGCGCCTAGGAAATGAGTTCGTTTTTTGGTCTCATGGGCGAGTTCTCAGAAGCACAATCGGACAAGACATATTCTGAGCAAGGCTCCCTTTGTTCCTTCAGACTGTGTGGCGTGGCCTCTAATAGGATTTTTGGTGGTTGTTCTTCGGTTCATGGTTAGGCTTCCCCTTTCGCTAGTTTTGGTGTGCCGTGGAGCAGGGACAAGTCCTCTTAGCCAATTCAAAGTATATCTTTAGCCAGTTCTCAGTTGAAGGAGCTTTTGCATTGTGGAGAGTGCTCGGAGTTCTCAATTGGGTATTTTATTCCATGTGGTAGTGAGTTTGAGCCAAACAAGTATTTCAGAGTTAGATCTAGGGTTGTATTTGACCGCTCTTCGACAAGTGGGGTACTGGTTTGTCCTTTCTCTTTTGTGCAGGTACATTGGCGTTGTGGCACATCCCGGTTAATGTTTCCCAACTAAATAAGAGCACGAGCGAATGTTTTGGAGAGTCAGCGTCGCTTTGAAAAGGTGTTTGGCGTTATCAACAGGGTAGAAGCAATCGAAAGTATTCTTAAAATGCTTTCGAGTTCGTTTTTTTTGGAGGTTCGTAAAGGTAGAGACTCTGACACCCCCGATCATTGCTGACCGTAATGACACATACAATGTTCCCAGACGGTCGATCCGAGGTTCCCAAAACAAATTCAGGTTCTTTGAACCAACTATCCGAGTTCACCATATATCCTGTTAACCCTTGCTCTAGGCTTTTCAACTCGTCTGAGCAATGGCTAACAGTTAGTTCGTCCGGACAAGACTAATAACATATGGAACTCATAATTTATAAACATTCTTTTTTTTATACTTAGTAGTTTTTAACATTTTACCGAAAGTTATAGCTTGTCCTAAGGCCTACTGCCCAACAACGTATTAACATATATACAACAAAATATTCGTTGCAAGGACAACAAAAATCTACATCTGGCTTAGATGTTCCTTTACACCTGAAATGGAAAACACCCCCTGCCTACTTGTCACCTACACACACAAAGAGCCTTGAGTAACTAATTTACTCAGTAAGTCTGATTTCTGTACCCTCTAGCATACAATCCTAACCCAAACCTGCACGACAAACATAGAAGCACTCAAGAAGAAAACACGCCACTTTTGCTATAAGAAAATAGCTCGGGTCTTTAACATGCTTCGCTTCCGTGGTTCCCATCATCACCGCACGATTATCTATACTAATCCCGAAGCCACGAAGGCTAGACAAAACTAGCATAAATAATTTTCCACCTCCGCTAGGAGCCATGGGAAATAGAACTCCTAGCACAATACACGACCATGGTAGCGAACCAGTCTCTCCGTGTCTTTGTGACCTTGATCCGACCACGTGCCACCAGGCAGCGACCAAGTCACGGACGTCGGGTAACATGGACAGCGAGCTTAAGGATTTAGTGTAATGTTACTTAGATTATTCCTTACGTAATCATTTCATATACTTAAGTATTTTACTAGGATTGGTTTGAACCTCGGATAAGTATTCCATAGATTTAATAAGTGATTTACATCAGTTAGATTTAACATGCTTGGGACAGTTCACGATCAAAGACTAAAACTAACGATCAACCAATTTTGTGGTGCAGCCGAACGTATTCGGAAAACTAAACGGCTACAACGACTCATCTTGGAAATTCTGAGAGAGTTTGGCTACAAAAATGACTAAAACCGAGCGCGATCCTACTTAGAAACATGTGCATGGACACAGTTCAGAACAATTAGGAACAGTACAATTCTTTGAAATGAACTGATCGGGAATTGTGGTTGCCACACAACATCTTACCGAGAGGATAGTCGCTATCGGAATCGCACAAACTAAACCGATAAGGTTTCCCACGGAACGGAATTGAACAGAACACACTCGGAAGCTAAATAGATTCAGTAAACGGCTGAGGATGCCAATCAATCGGACTATGGAAAATCCTTAGCGAGTACCCACGTAGTCTTCTTAAAGCTCCTACTGGTCTCGGGGATTCTCCGATCAGTTTATGCACAATGTTTCAAACTCAATTTTTGAGAAACTGAGGTATCCGAAGCACAATATATGGTCGGATGCACGATCGGAAACGAAAACAGACGAGTATTCACAATTTCATATCAGTCGACTTACCTAAGAGGTTTTCCGATCGTCGTGCACAGAAGTTCTCATCAGCAACTCGTTTATGCACGAGAAAACTTCTCCAAAACACGTTCGGATGGTGCATAACTTGCTTATATAGGCACCAACAACTTAAGGGATGAGTCAGCCATGTGTACACCGAGATTTCCTCTCGGTGACACGTGGCGACCTGCTTGGCACGTTCGTCAAGGCAGGCAGCTGGTGAGCAGCTTAAGGAAATAGGCAGCTGCATCATCTGGTTCCGAACGGCTGCTGCTTCCAGCTCTCGCACATGCCGAGACGATCGTTTCTCGGATCCGAACTTGCCTATTACGAACCGAATAATCGAGAAAAATATTCCTTTGAGGAAAACTCAATTTTCTCCGGAGAATATTCTTAACACTCATTCCTAAGGCCCTTTTACTTCCATTGGCTCAAGATTAAGTTTTCCGACTAATTTCCATATCATCTAAGACTTTTTATGTCGAACCGTCGGCATTTCTAATCCCTTAAATTTCCTAAGGAATCCTTTCGTGTCGCTGCCTCTTCCAAATTCCAACTTAAAATTTTTCGACTTCTCTCAAGTAGCTCACTAACACTCAACTTTCCGTTTCTCACTATCCGGCCATCTTGGCAAAATGCTATCTGGTCGTGAGGATCATTACACTCTTCACCCTTAAAAGAATTCGCTCTGGAATTCGTAACGCATAATATATAGCTTTTTTAACAAGTCAAGCATCTACAAATAGTTCAGGATGACTGGCTTTAAACTTTTCCTCATCCTCCCAGATTACAACTACTCTATGTTGTTTTTCCCAAAACACTAACTTAAAGGATCTCCTTATTCTTCAGTCTTCTAACACGTCGTTCGCCTATTCGCAGGGGTCCTTCTGTATATGTAAGATTGGGTTGTAGATTTTCCGGAGGCTGAGGTTCCATCATATTCAGATCTGATATATGCTTGCGTAAGATGGACACATGGAAGACTAGATGCATAGGAATGTCCGGAGGAAGTTCTAGTCGATAGGCCACTTCTCCAACTCTGGCAACAATATTATACGGCCCGATGTAGCGTGTTGCCAGCTTTCCTACTTTTACAAAGCGATCTTTTCCTTTTTTTGCTGCCACTTTCAAGAAGACCATGTCGCTCACTTCAAATACTACCTCTCGTCTACCGCGGTTAGCATACTTCTTCTGGTGGTCTTGTGCCTTCCTCATGTTTACTTGGATGATCTTTACTTTCTCTGTAGCTTCATCTACAATATTTGGGCCAAGTACTCTTCGCTCTCCGACTTCCTTCCAACATACTGGTGTTCTACAGGGTCTCCTATACAAAGCTTTATATGGTGACATACCAATGCTTGAGTGGTTACTATTGTTGTACAAAAACTATATCAGTGGTAGAAACTTATCCCATGGCCCATTTCAATCCATGACACACATCCTCAACAAATATTCAAGGGTCTATACCTAAGGCTTGTTGAAAATGAGCAATCTTAGTTAAACAATCCACGATGACCCACACTGCATCATTCCCACGTCCAGGTGCTCGAGGTAACCCAAATATAAAGTTCATGGCTACAGCGTCCCATTTCCATTCCGGAATAGGCAGGTTTTGCAGTAAACCTCCTGGAACCTGACGTTCGGCTTTGATCTGCTGGCAAGTCTGGCATTGCGAAACCCAGGTTGCCACATCCCTCTTGATTCCCGGCCAATGATAATACTTCCTGATTTCGTGATACATTTTTGTACTTCTGGAGTGAATGCTCACAAGGGAATGGTGTGCCGTTCTCAAAATCTCTTCTCGCAAACCTCTCCCTTAGGAACAGTTATTCGACCATTAAGTAACAAAGTGCCATCACTAGCAACCTGATATCCGCCCGAGTTTTCTTCATCTAACTCCTCTTGAATCTTCCTTAGGTTTACATCTCTCATTTGTGCTTCCCGGATACAATGAAGTAGGCCCGCTTAACTCACTGGTTGAAATCCCAAGGGTTCTCTTTCCTCTCCTTCTAAGGCCGCTATATTGTTCATCTTGAATTATGCTTCCAACTTTTAGAGTTCTTTCTCGATATCGACATCAACCTTCCTTATGCTCAGAGAATCAGCAACAACATTTGCCTTCCCTGGATGATATTGAATATGCATGTTATAGTCAGCGATAAACTCCATCCAATGCCTCTGTATTAAGTTGAGTTCCGGTTGAGTGAAGATGTACTTGAGACTTTTACGGTCAGTAAATACTTGAGTCTTCTCTTCATACAGATATGATCGCCAAATTCGAAGTGCAAAAACTACTGCAGCCATCTCCAAATCATGGGTAGGATAGTTCACTTCATGTTTTCCTAGTTATCTTGATGCATAAGTAATTACCCTATCTTCTTGCATTAACACACATCCTAGCCCGACACGAGATGCATCCGTATAAATAATGTACGACTGATTTGGCAATGGCAACGCCAAGATGGGTGCAGAGGTTAAGGCATCCTTAAATTGATTAAATGCTTCCTCGACTTCATTACTCCACTCAAAGGCAACTCCTTTACCAGTTAATCGGGTTAACGGCTTCGGGATGCATGAGAATTGATGCAACCCTGGATCTTCTGAAAAAGAGATCAGAACTTTTCTTTTGTG